>JADRCD010232890.1:7699-40232 GCA_019843815.1 Montemys delectorum
GGGTTTTTTTTTTTTTTTTTTTTTTTTTTTTTTTTTTTTTTTTTTTGCTAGGTTTTCTTATTCTAGGCTGGAGCTGCGTTTTGGAATTGCTACTTCAATTTTAACCCCCTCTCTTTCAATTATAACCCAGAATACTTTCTTTAAAAAATTCTGTACCTGGTGGTTTTATCCACCAGAAACACCTATCACCATTTAACTAAAAGCAGCCATAAAATACATATAATAAAAAATTCGTATCATCAACTAAGTTTGGTCTATGATGTCATGGAATTCTTTAAACCTGTAATTCTGAAGTTTATCAATAAGGAATAATCATGTGTGTATATCTATATACATTACATATTTCACTAATAGGTATGTAATATGTGTGCATCTATAATGTCTGTGTATATGTATTCTTATTTTAGATACAAAAGAACAAAAAAAATCAGGCTTAGAAACACAGACATATATTCCTAGTATTATAACTTTTGCAGTTAAGAATCTGAGATGATGTGGATAGCAATGTCCTGCATTCTTGGTGGCAACTAAATCCTGGACCCACCATTCTCTGATATAAATATTGATTAAAAAATAGCACTGGTTAAGCAACACATTTAATATACCAGTACTATCACTTATCAATATCCAAGTGCAAATTTGTCTTTTACTTTTCAGTTTGATCTTCTGAGTGGTTGAAGATGATATCATCCTTCTTGTGTCACCACTGTTGAAGATCAAGCTATACAAAGAAATACAGCATCATTTATCTTACTTGCAATATAAATGGGGAAATATCAAAAGTGAGTGATCATAACAAAGGAGATGAGGCACCATTGAGTTTACTAATGACTCAGTGACCACTTTTGCTCTTCTGCTTCAAAATTTACCCATACACCATTGTCAGGAACTGAAGGAGCTGTGAGAAGCTTGAGAAGTTAAGTTGTAGGAGATCCTATGATGAGATTTATACTTTAGGTTTCTGTCATCTCAATACCCTAGGTTCATGAAAAATGTGCACTTGATCTCCCAAATGAATAAAATTATTCCCCATCATCTCATTACATCCATAATATTCTGCAAACAGGGATAGATACACGTGAAATTTAGCTTTATTCTCTACTATCCCAATGGTAATGAAATAAAATCTATTCTTCACTTAAAATAAAATGGTGGGAAAGTATAATATAAAAAGAATGTTAATGTTCTTGAAGTTCTTGTGCTAGAGTTACAACTGCATTTTTTCCCCAAATCACGAGCTAATCAAATAAATGAGAATCACAGCTAGGTTGATAAACTTGAAAGAGGAATAGAAGATTCAGTAACGGGCCCAAATTGGAATCCAGCTCAGGGGGACACCTTATTTGATTAGCTCAGGACCAGTAGTACCAACCTGGACCCCCGAGATCCCTCAGATTTGGGAACAATAACTAGGCAACCTACACCAGCTGATATGAGGCACATAGCACATATACAGCAGGAGACTGCTAGGTCTGGACTCAGAGAAGATTCACCTCACTCTCGAGAGACTTGGGAACTAGGGAGTGAGCCGGTCTGGTGGATTGTGGGGATGGAGACATCCTTTTGGAAATGGGAGGAGGAGGTGTGGGATATGGAACCATCCAAGGGTGGACTGGGAAGGGGATAAAGTCTGGACTGTAAAGAAAGATTAAAGAATAATTTTTTTAAAAAAAGAAAATAAATTAATCTTGAAAATAAAAAAAGATATGATTAATTTGTGACCAAAATGAAAACAAAATTTTTTGCAACAGTTATTTTCAACTGAGGAGAGATGTGAGATAAAATATTTGAATTTGCTGGTGGAGTGTCATTACATTTTTAAGTTTACGGGCAGAGATTACAGCTTTTATAACAATTGTTTTAAGTGGGAATTTCAATATTCTGAGTTTTAGCATTTATACTCTGGTTCACAAGAGTATGTGGTTATAATACACTTTAGGTAAACTATAAGCAAAGAATAAAATGGATTAGAGCTACTGTGGTCCTGGGTCCTAATGCTTATCCAAGTGTAATGCCTTTTCTCGAAGGCTGCATGTTATATTTGGTTCAGAAATCAGTTGTCTACTTAGAAAGCAATTTTCTACAGTAGATAAGATGTGATTTTTCTTTAAAACCTGAAACATAATAGGTGCAATTATTTGGATTGTGGACGTACAAAACGTCACTGGAAATGGTGCATAAATGTGGCCTCATTTGCATTGATTTATGAGGCATACACAGCGCAGCCCACTATATCCCCTGCATTAGGTATAAATATATTGTTGTACAGCTATGCAGTCATATCTACCCATTGTGAAATAAAATTACCTGAAACACTGTACAGAGCCGTGGCCCACGTAACAGTGCATTTACACAATGAAGCTAATGTAGGAATGTTAAATCGAGCTACATAAAATGTTTATAATATTTCTTCAAACCAGGACGCCCATGAGAGCTTTTATTTTCACTACTTTGGGGCCATTTTTATCCAAAATAGCAAGCTCATTTTGGATTCTTAAGAAATTCTAAGTAACTAACAGAATCTTCTGGAATTTTCTTTATTTAACCATTTATGTTGGACTCAATATGCCATAAGAAGCGGTCTGCGCTGAGGGAGTAACAATCCATAGACTGCTCCACCTGGGGATCCATCTCATATACAATCACCAAACCCAGACACTATTGCGGATGCCAAAAAGTGCTTGCTGACAGGAGGCTGGTACAGCTGTCTACTGAGAGGCTCTGCCAGTGACTGATAAATACAGAAGTATCCACTCAGCCATCTATTGGACTGAGCACAGGGTTCCCAAAGAAAGAGCGAGAGAAGGTCCCAAGGAGCTGAAGGGGTTTGCAGCTCCATAGGAAGAACAGCAATATGAACTATCCAGTACCCTCAGAGCTCCCAGAGACTAAACCACCAACCAAAGAGTACACATGTTGGGACCCATGGCTCCAGCTGCATGTGTAGCTGAGAATGGTCAAGTCGGTCATCAATGGGAGGAGAGGCCCTTGGTCCTGTGAAGGTTCTATGCCCCAGTGTAGGGGAATGCCCTACAGGAGAGGGTGGGTTGGTGAGCAGGGAGAAGGGGGAGGGAATAGGTGGTATTTCAGAGGAGAAACCAGCTAAGGGAAGAACATTTGAAATATAAATAAAGAAAATACCTAAAAAAGATAAAGAAAAAAATGGTCTCTGGACCTAAATGTTAATGTATAATTACTTTCTCCTTATAAGATCTTTATAATTCTATTGCTGTTGTTATTGTTATTGTTTTTTTGTTGTTTTTAGATATACAGTTTGGGTTTCTCTGAGTAGGCCTGACTGTCCAGGATTGCACTTTGTAGATCAAACTGGTCTTAAATTCAGAGATCCACCACCTGCTTCTGCCTTCAGAGACCTGGGATTAACATCTTGCACCACCACACCTCAGCTCATAATTCTAAGATATGGGTGATATCCAATATTTTATGATAGGAATAAAATTCAATTTTTGCTGATTAGAAAAAATATATATATATATATGTTCTTAAGGCAAAATGAATTTGAGTTACATGATGAATTCTGGTGCATTTTAATTTGGCAATTATTTTTGCACTTATTTTAATTGTATGAATTTCAACTATATTAAAAAAGGGCTATTCATGAAGAATTGCACTTATGCAAATGAACATAGACTCAATGCATTTTTCCCATCACAAGAATCTTTTTAGGCCTGACCAAACCCCACAGCTATTCTTGCATTGCAACTCACAGATAGATAAGTACCGATTCGATTCTTCTTCAGTAAGAATGATCCCACCTTCCATCTGTCTGTGGTACTAAGTTAAAAAAATATAACTTGAACTTAGATGATAAACAAAATGTGAATATTGCTTCACACAAGCAGTGAAGCAGTAAGCTACCTAAAATATTGATATAGAAAACCTGAACCTAAGATGATGAATCAGAACTAACTCTGGAACTCGACATAGAGCAATATCCTCTGTAGTACAGAACATGCAGAGCACATAGGCTAGGAGGCTTTTTTCAGACAGTTCCATCATTCAGTTTTCTAGTGCATTTAAAAGTTGTATCAGGTCCACTCAGAGTTGTATTTATGGTTTATTTTTGTATTAAATTATGAATTGTCATACTGTTTCAGAATACATATCCAATTCTCATTCCATTTATAATTATTCTATGTATGTACATTATATTTTATGAATGAACATCCTCTGCTACATATGCAGCTGGAGCTATGGGAATCTTCATGTGTACTCTTTAGTTGGTGGTTTAGTTCCTGGGAGTTCTGGGGTTTCTGGTTGATTGATACTGCAGTCCTTCCTATAGGTTGCCAACCCCTTCAGCTCCTTCAGTCCATTCTCTAACTCTTCCCTTGGAAACCCCATGCTCAGTCCAATGGTTGACTGTGAGCATCCACCTCTGTATTTGTAAGCTCTGAAAGAGCCTTTCTGGAGACAGCTGTATCAGGCTCCTGTTAGCAAGCACTTGTTGGCGTCCATACTAGTGTCTGCGTTTGTTGTCTGTTGTCTGGAGCCCCAGGTGGAGCACTCTCTGGATGGCCTTTCTTTCAGTCTCTGCTCCACAAGTTATTTCCATATTTCCTCCTGTGAATATTTTGTTCCCCCTTCTAAAAAGGACTGAAGCATCCACATGTAACTCAGTCACAAAAGAATACAAATGGTATACATTAATTGATAAGTGATAGCCTAAAAGCTCGGAATACCCAAGATACAATTCACAGACTAAGTGAAGTTCAAGAAAAAGAAGGGCCAAAGTGTGGTTGTCTCTATACTTTTTTCATGGGAGTACTTCTTTGTATTTTCTTGAAACTTCAGTTGTCTTACTAACAAACATAAAATGAAGAATAACATCAGCAAAAAAATTTCATGTGCATAAGTTATAAAAATATGCCAAATAAAACAAAATGTTTACAAAACAAATACATAAAATAAAGTATCATTATATTCATAAAGAAAATATAAGAAGAGGGGAAGCACAAAGCTGATTTGGAGACCTTCTTACTCTATAAAAGGGCTACCTTGGAGATAAGAAACAATTGAATGATCAGTGCATAGATCAGATTTCAACTGAAACGGTTTTTTGCTTGATGTGATGAATGGGGCCATGCTTTACAATTTAAACACTGTCTGGAGGTAGATGCTTTGGGAAGTAGGCACTGAAACTGTAAAAGTGTGGATATTAACTAGAGGTTGTTTTTGTAACAAGCTTTAGTAAAGGGGGAGAATTAAAATTACAGGCTTCCTCTAGGGAGAGCCCAGCTGAGATGCAACCTGCCATGTGCAGCCAGACTTATTTACCACTTCCATTCTGTATTCACAGAGTCATCCCAGCATCAGTATTTGGCTTGAGACTTCCCTGTAAGGATACACTTGGGAATGCTAAGGTTGTTTCAGAAGGGGTAGGCAGGTGCAGACTGTTAACTCCTGTCTCATGACTATAACCAAAAGTCTTCCTCTGTGCAGATAGGGACAGTGAGTGTAACAGAGTTTCAACATACCAATTTATTGCTTTTAGAATATTTTCATATTCTCTCTTGCTTGAAAACAAAGAAAATATGCCTTTTGTAAACATTTTATTTTAACTGTATGTTTGTCTATGCCTGGATGTGTGCATCATATACATGAAATTATCTTCAAGGGTCTGAAGAAGGTGGTGGGCCCCATGATCTGAGGTCACAGGGATTGAGAACATCTTGATGTAGGTACTGAGAATTGAATCCCAATTCTCTGGAACAGCAGCAAGCTCTCTTAATTGTAGAGCCATTTCTGCAAATAAAATTCAGTTTAAAAAGAAATCAGCACATATTTTTGTTATTGAAAACACATTGTCCTTAGGCATAAAGTAAGTTACAGGCCAGTGGCCACTTCTCTGCCTCTGCTTAGGTAATACTGTATTTCTGCTTTACCTATTCTATCTATGGTTACCATTTTACAGGGTGGTTAAATTCCTTCTGCTTATTCAGCCAATTCTAGGATGAAAGGTGCATTAGCATTTGTCTGTACCTTCCTTCCTTCTTTTCTTTTCTTTTCTTTTCTTTTCTTTTCTTTTCTTTTTTTTTCATTTTTTTCATAGTAGTTATTTATCTCTTTGGAAACTTTCTTAGCAAAAAAGTTTATTATTCTTTTCCACTATTAACAAAACAACACAACACAAGGCATAACAAAGCAGAGCAAAGCAAAGCAACGCAAACAGTAATAAATATGTGGTTAGTACTTTTCCCCCTAGAGCCAAGCTACAGATTGACGAATTCCCAGTGAAACTCATCAAATTACATTCAATTTGATAGTCTCCTGACATTTCCCTGATGCTGTAAGACTGGACTGCTTTGGGCTGCATTCTCTTCTTCATTCCCTTTATCTATAGTTCCTCTCATGGTTGGTGATGACAGCCAAATTTCTTTTACTTCATAAATTTTGTGATAATTTTCATATGATTTATTTCTATCTTGAATGTCAAGACCTATTCCTTCTCTTCCTTCTCAGTTTCTCCCTGTGCCTTGGATTAAGACTCCCACTCTTTCCTTTGGCATCTTTTCTCCTCTTATGATTAGTGAACAAAATGGCCTAATCCATACATGAATTTTCCCATAAATCTCCAACATTTTCTCTCCTACAATATAAATAGGATGTATGTTAAGTCTATCAGTCTGCATTTTAATAAACTATTATCACATTCAAAATGATTTCTCCTAGGGTTCTTGAAGTGTGTTTGATATTTCAATAACAGAATAACTTTATAATCTGATACTGAATACTGAATAATTTAATATGTATGGTTATGTGAACACTAGAACAAGGTTATTAGTATTAATTGTCTCAGTTATGGTACAAAGAACCCATACATTTACTTGTGAATTACTTAAATACTTATTTCCCAAGGAAATTCAATAATTCTGAAGCATGAAATTAACACTATCAAATGTATTCTTATATATCTTGGCAGGAAATAAGAATCCAAAGCTGTTTAATGTGAGAAAGCATTTTCTCTAAAATTCTCCAAATTATTTCCTGTAGGACTTATTGAATGTAGTATTCCAAGAGATGGATGAACACTCTGGAAAAATGCAGACGGATCAATTGAAATGACAGACACATTTAACTTTATCAGAAATGACCTAAAAACCCATTCACCACAGTCATCTTTTCATCAGCCTGTGTAATAAGCTTGTAATGGAAGAGACAAGCACAACTTAACTAATTACTTAGAAACATTAAAATCAGTCATGTCAAAGATTCCGCCTCATTTTTTCCCTAGTTTCTTTATACTACTGTTTTTGATTTTTTAAGATTTTTTAGTCTTATTTTATGTTTATGAGTGTTTTGTCTGCATGTACTTCTGTACACTACATGTGTGCCAGGTATCTGCTGAGACCAGAGGTGGGATATGAACACCTTAGAAGTGACGTCACAGAGGTATATGAGCCACCACGCAGGTCCTAGGAAGAAAACACAGGTTCTCTGCAAGAGCGCCCATACTAGTTTTTTCTTAAAGACACTATGGCAATGAAATAAATTCTACCACAAAAGAAGTACAAGATCAGATAGTAAAAATATTTTATAAAGTTTGGTACAAAAGCAAGAGTAAATGGAGAGTCAGCTCTGTGTGTGTGTGTGTGTGTGTGTGTGTGTGTGTGTGTGTGTAGTAAGTGAATATAAAGAGATCATGAATTTGAAAAGGAATGGTGGTAAGTGAGAGAGGTTTGAATGGGAAGAAGGGTGGATAAAGGCAACATAAATACAGTGGTCATATATAGAATTTTCAAAATTAGACAATAGAAAGTTTACTTAAATTGTGTTTGAAACCCCTTGCTATTGATCATTGTAACACTAGTGACCAAAGAAGTTTTCTATCTGTTTGTTTGTTTTGTTTTGAAATAAGAGTTTAATAAGAAAATATCCAGAAATATATTTTCTTTTATTAACTCATTTGTGTTCACAGCACTCTACATAAATCAGCTTATCCAAACTTATGGGGACACTGGATACGATGTACGGTCTGACTGTAAAATGGATGCTGTAGTACAGGCTTCTTCTAGAAGGCTGCACAAGCTGTGCTTAGAGGTTTCCCCTAGAGCAGCTCGGGAACTAAGACAGGAGCACATCCTATCCTCCTGTCTGCTATATAATGCCTTTATATTGCATATTGGTTAATTGTTATGTTTGTTTATTTTATAGCAGTTCATTTTCTACATCCATGTTATAGTTGTGAGAAACCATTTTACGCTGTATAGGTGTGCAGAGACTACACCACTTAAAAATGTAAATTCTGAGGTTATTTTGTCTTTTTTCTCAATTAAAGTTTTTCTTTTTTAAGATATCTTTTTAAAAAAGAGTTAAATAAAGCTGGGCGGTGGTGGCACATGCCTTTAATCCCAGCACTTGGGAGGCAGAGGCAGGCAGATTTCTGAGTTCGAGGCCAGCCTGGTCTACAGAGTGAGTTCCAGGACAGCCAGGGCTATACAGAGAAACTCTGTCTCAAAAATAAAAAAAAAAATGCTGGTAATAGACAAAAATACCTACTTCATTCATAAAAATTGTTTTTAAAATGTTTATTCTTTTATTAATTTATTTATTTACAACACAAATGTTCCTCCTGATCCCCCTTCCAGAGTTCTTGACCTCATTCACACTCCCCTTTGCCTCTGAGAATGTGCTCACATCCCCCTACACATACCTCATTTCCCCACACTGGGGCATCAAGTCTCTATTGGGTTAGTTGCATCCTCTCTCACTGAAGTCAGACAATGCAGCAATCTACTACAAAGGTGCCTCAGGTCAACCCCTGTATGGCTTGCTGGCTCAGACTCTGGGCCCTCCCAGGGGTCAGGGTTAGTTGACACTGTTGGTCTTCCTATGGGGTTGCCAACCCGTTCAGTTCCTTCATTCCTTATCCTAACTCTGTCCTTGGAGCCCCAGACCTCTGCCAATGCTTGGCTGTGAGTATCTCCATCTGTCTCAGTCAGCTGCTGGTAGAGCCTCTCAGAGGACAGTCACACTAGGCTTCTTATCTGCATGTATAAGATAGTATCAGTAATAGTGTCAGGGATTGGTTTCTACCCATGGGGTGGATTCCAGGTTGGACTGGCACTGGTCAGTCATTCCTTCAGTCACTGCTCCATTTTTGTCCCTTCATTACTTTTAGAAAAAAAAATATTTTAAAATGAATGAAATAATTAATGGTTTTAGAAAAAATGGGCCCAGAGGGCTTAAGAATACTTTACTCTATGTAATATCAGTGTTTTCAAGGATTGTCGATCATAGGAAATAAATTAGTATGAATCTAATACTTTTCTACTGATAAAATGTAAGTAGCATAGATTAAAGAGTAACAGAGTAAATGTTGATTTAGAAACATTTAAAGTGTTTCTTCAGAAATTCATAAACACTGTGTAAATGATATGAAATTTACCTTATGCTTAAAAATTACTTATTACTTCAGCAGTTAAACTTCCTACTTTGACTCAAACGAACATTAATGAGAAATCCGTCCAACAAAAAGATGGAGAAAGAATCTTGGCTCTGCATGAAAACTTGAGTACATTTACTGTGCTTGCAGAATTTGTAGTGAGTGTTTGGCAGATGCAGAGGCCACAGCTTGTTGACAATATCAGTATGGTGTTATACTAAACACAAACTTAGTGCAGTTAAGCTCTGTAGAGGAAAGATGAGATGCTAAGGAACCAGACACAAAATTCTAATTTTTCTAGAGTAGCTACTCTACTGGATGATGGTTTGACAAACTATCAGCTATTCCAACATGCAAACACATGCACATACACATGCATACACACACACACACACACACACACACACACACACAGAGAGAGAGAGAGAGAGACAGAGAGAGACAGAGAGAGACAGAGAGAGAGAAAGAGAGAGAGAGAGAGACAGAGACAGAGACAGAGAGAGACAGACAGAGAGACAGAGAGACAGAGAAGCCGTGGTATTCTGAAGCCAGCCAGAGAATATCTTGTGGAATTTGGTTCTCTTCTTCTAACATGTGTGTCCAAGCATCAAACTAAGGTCCTTAATATGTATGTGTCTATAATCTGCTAAATCACCTCACTAACTGAACCATTGCTTAGATCACCAAACACAACATTCTGGAAACATCACCAGGAAGAAGGAGCACATGTATAAGGTCAGTTTCTTGGCCAACTTGTTTTTATTTGCTTCTGACACACAAAGCAATCACAGACATGTATTATTTTCTATAGCCTTTGGCACTCAGTCAATTTTAATGATCTATGCCCTATTAGATACCAGACCATAGGAGCAGCCCAGCCACAGACAGGTCTGTGGCTCAAATGAGATCACCTAGACAAGTTGAAGACAAGCTGCAAAATCTGACACTTTAATCAAACTCTGATGTAACAGTAAGCAAAATGGTTTCTTCTCCCAACAGGTTCAGAGGGCACATAGTCTGTGTATAATAAAAGTGCTAATTCATATTTATTTTAACTTTGCCTTTGAATCTTAATTTATTAGCTAGTGAACTGTATAAGATGTAAGACTGATAAGCAGTATCAATTCTCAGTTTTTGGACTGTGGAAATATTTCAAAATATCCTCAGAGTAGAGAGCTTTAGGCTGTTTTTATGAAAGGGGTCAGAAGATAGCTTATGTCTAAAGTATATCTAGTACTTAAATTTCAATGGAGATCAAATGAAACACTTGGGATTGAGTAAAGGAAATTGGTTCTGCCACATATCCATGGAATACACAGAAGAAACACTCACCTAATAGTTCTATGTCAAATAGGTCAAGAACTTCACTTTACACTGTCTGCTCTGGCAAAGATCATACTGAATCATTTAAGTAAAAGGCTACTAGCTCTGAGGCTACACTGGAGAGAGAACTAATACTCAGCCAATGGATATCCAATGGTTTATGCTTAAACCTGCATTCCAATATCCTGGGGCCACACTACAATATGGATGCTTTTTACTATCATGTCCCATTTTAAGTAACTTAACAAAACAACATGTAGAGCTGCTGCTCAGATATTAACATGGTGGAAGGAGTTAACCATGTCCTGATTCCCTAAAATTGTTCCCTGAACTTTACTCGTAAATTTGACACACATGTACCTCTTATATAAATAATGTACAAAAAGAAGGTCTAGAAAACAAATAGCATAATTATTGCATAAAATGGAATGAAAAAATAATCTAACTACTATCTACTTTTCATATTGAAGGATGTTGAGCCAGAACACTGAAACTCAAAGTTATCCTTTGGACAAGTCTGAGGTATTTTTATTGGTGTTGTTTGGATCTTTATCTGAGCTTCTCCATGTAATTAGATAAATCACAAAAAGAGGGCATGTTAAGCAGTTGAGCAGGGATCACACTAAGTCTAGAGACTGCAAACTCAAAGATTATGGAAAAAAATAACACTAAACTGTAGGAGGTAATGGGGTTCAGGAAATGAAACTATGAAAAATCACTGGAATTTAGAACAGTGGGATCAGAAAGAAAACACTCAAACACATTTCTTCTTTTCCTAACAGCTGGTAACAATGGCTCCTTTACATCTTCTGAGAAAATTCATGAGATTTCTCAGCATTGCAAAACAAGTGCAGAGGTAGGCTGCTCGTTTATCTCTTGAGCAAATAAAATTAATCTAGAAAAATGAAGCACTCAATATTTATTAAATGTGTGATAGATTACTCTTGAATAGCAGTTTCATTATTGAAAGTAAATTAGAAAATATAGGAAGTATTGTAGGTGTAATTGAAGGAGAAAGAAAAAGAGAAATATAGTGGGGGAGGCATTTCTGAGTTTACTCATGTTTTATTTAAAAATACATCTGTAGTATCTATCATCCTAGTAGGTTTCATGGGTTTCCTTTCTTGTTTCTTTCTCTCTCTCTCTCTCTCTCTCTCTCTCTCTCTCTGTCTGTCTGTCTGTCTGTCTCTCTCTCTCTGTGTGTGTGTGCGCGTGTGTGCGTGTGTGTATGTGCGTGTGTGTGTGTGCGTGTGTGTGTGTGTGTGCATGTGTGTGTGTGTGTGTGTACTTTGTGCTTCTTTCCATGAGACAGCCCAAGCTGATTGACCTGAAACTGACAGTCTTCCTGCCTCAGTCTCCTGATCCCAGATATTGAAGAGTTGAAGAGTTGTCAGATTACAGGACTGGGTTCCTACAATAAATATATGTTTTTATTAACTAAAATCTCAGTTCTTCACATAAGGAACTACTTAACAAAATGTTTTCTTTTGTTCTTCAATATAATTCATATTAGAAAATTACATTTAGTACATTTTGATATGCAAATTTCTTCTGCCAATATTGACACTTATACATTCCTTCCATATTATCACCATTCTTCATATTCTAATGAGGAAACAGTGAGGCTGTAATCTTCCTTATAATATTTATCTGTGATGACAGGAGTTTTGTGCTGTTTTGAGGAGTTAAAAGTAAATTATAAGAGAAGAGAAAGGCATTGAGTATACATAAATTATACATATACATGTACATGTACATCATATATGTACAGGTACAAGTATACATACAAATGCAAACATATATATAAACATATACATGTATATGCTGTTCAACAAATAATTATTTTTCTAATAAAATCTTAGTTTATTTGGAATAAAATTAGGGTAAAATTAAACAAATGTAAAATATGTGCTTCCAATGCAGTATTGAAACCATGTGTGTCCCATCTCAAAGAGATACTGGTAAATGCCTTTTGTTTGATCTCTTCCTCTCTTTCTCTCTCTGTCTCTCATGGACTTTCTCTGTCTCTCTTTCTGTCTCTTTCTCTCTGTTGCTTTCTGTATGTGTCTCTTCTCTCTCTCTCTCTCTCTCTCTCTCTCTCTCTCTCTCTCTTTCTGTGTGTGTGTGTGTGTGTGCGTGTGTGTGTGTGTGTTTTGGTAACAACTGTTTAATTTACTTAATAGATGGAAAGCCTGGTGATTACTTGGGTAACGGCCTATAATTATAGAGTTTAACTTGTACATATCAATTGATTTGGATCTAACACAATCTCAAACAAAAGTTTAAAGACATTTAAGTTTTCCCTCTATGACAACAGATGAGATCCCCAAAATGTACAGAGTTCAAGACTATGTCCAAAATGCAGGTGAGCCTCAGCAACATAATTAGATTCTCAGTGGCAGGTTGTTCAGAGGAGGCTAAGTCTCAGGCATATAACTTGTGAAGTACATATAAAGCACAACTTCCCAATAAGGAGGGTACTCGACTACAGTGCTTCCAGTAAACACTGAGACTGTAGAGTATGAGAATAGCCATCACTGCAAAAATACATGTAAATAAAAATACAATATAAATAAAATGTGTGAGAAAATTGATGCTTATGTCTCTTATGTACTGGAGCATAGGCATAGGAGATGGATTGGATTCACCATGGCTAGAAGCTGTTTTTCTAAATGCAGGATGTGAGATATGTCAGGTTGTCTGTTTTTGTGATCTCCCATCTCTGGGGCATGTGGGTGGGCTACATTTTGGAATTCCATTCACTACAGTTTTCTTGAAACCCTGTGCATATTTTCTGGTCCTGATTTAGAGGTGGGAAACTTCCTTTAGGGAAGGGCTGGCCAATAGCAGCTCAGTCTACAGTAATGGTAACTTTAGGCAGTTGCTTTGTCACATAACACTGGACAGATAGGAACAGAGCCCATACATGAAACTTGGCAAGGCTCTTATCTTCCAAAACTTGCCTCAATACCCCAGCCAGACACCACTTCTTAGAACTTTCATTACCTCCCCAAATCACTACATCCAGTCACCCTGTGAGCCTGAAGGGGACATTTCAGTTTTAATATATAACCCACTGTCTCTAACTGTTTCCAGTCTTCGTGTATTTGTGAGGTTATTTCCTCTAAAGGACTCTGGGAAACAGCAAGCCTGGATTTGAGTAAGTTATGTGTATTTTAGAAATATTACTCATTGCTGAACTATTTAGAAAGAGATGCCACAGGAGATGACCAAACTGTTCTCAGAGATCAATGATGGGAAACAAAATGCTATTAAGGCAACAAATTGTTCACCACACAAAGAGCAAATAAGTTTTTCCCAATGTCAAGAACTTACGTGGGCCTCATATATATATTTATCTTGTATTAATGGTGGATCATGAGGGCAAATTCTGTTTTCTTCAGAGTGTGCACATATCTTCTGGTGTGTCCTATACAATATCAAGCTCTGATAAGGGAGATCCTGAGAACAAACTGCATAAATTATAAGATCCTAAGCAAATACTAGAAGCTGTATTATTTCTACAAGACAAATAAATTGGTGACAGACTCTTAAGATCCCATGAGAAAAACCCAGCAAGGTCAGAAATGAAGAAAGGCAAGTAACTGTTTCATGGCAACTTTCTCTCTAGTCTCCTGTGAGGACTAGGAGCATAGCTGTATAGGGGAACAGGGGTTCATTTGTTTTCCTTATCAGAAGTCAGCACAGGAGTCAGAGCCTGCAAATACCTCATTGTAATTCAGACATGCTATTGAATAGCAAGAAGAAAAAATATAAAAGGGAAACCAAAAAGAAATGAGAACAGTTAAATTATACATCAAAGCAGGACTCTGCTTTGTGTCTAAAATAGAGATGAACTGGTTAATTTACAAGGATGTAAAACGAACCCAGGTCATGATACCTGGTCTTGTATTTTTGTTGGGGTGGGTCTGGTAAACTATGCATTTTTTCATGTATTTTGGGGAGCACTTCTAACTTACTCAGACTTCAAAGATCATAGCCATTTCAATGGAGGTATCTTCATTGATGGGCTGAAGAGACAGTTCAGTTGGTAGAGGTACCCATCATCCCCTGGAAACCTCATGGTAGAATGAAAGAACTGAATACTGAATGTTATGTTCTGACATCCATATGCCTGTTATGATATGTACAGACTTACTTAACACATGATACATTTAATTAAAAAACTCTAAGAAAAATAAACTATAGCAAACCCCAAAACTTGTATAAACTACGTTTAAGAAGCTGAGATATGTGTGAGGAGTGGGCAGCTAAAGACAATTAACATGTTGTTTTTCTGGTTTGTTTTTAGCCAAGAAGGAGTAGATAAACATAGTCAAACTGACACTAATTTTCTTTTTCCAGGGCATTAGCCTACAAATGACCATTTTCAATGGTTGTGTGAATTTTAACAATCTCTAGTTTATGTATTATGATATCTCTCCCTGTTATAAGTACATTTTCACAAGCAACAAATTCTAATCAGCAAGTGTTTTGCACAGAGACAAGGTACTAAGTCCTAAGTGTTCCCCTTGCTTGGAGTAAGGAGCTGGGCATCCTGTGCTTATCTAACACCTTCTTCCTCATCTTTCTCACACTTTTTATAGGGTTTTTTATTCAAATAGCAATTTCAAAGACAAAATTGAAATGTTTTACAGACTAGTAGAAAAATGGTAATAAATTGTTCAATTCCTACTGCTAAGAGATTTCTGTCAGGTATTTTGAACTGTATTCAGTTTTACTGAAACAATCGACTTGACAAAAAACAGTTCATATTTACTGTATGCAATGCTATATTTAGGTGTTTGTGTGTGTGTGTGTGTGTGTGTGTGTGTGTGTGTGTGTGTGTATAATGTGGGATGATCATGTCATGTTTACTGACATTTCAACCATCTCACATACTTCTTCTGTGGTGAGAATATTAAAGAACTAATGCCCAAAAAATTTTAGAGTGACTCAACTATATTTACTGTGCTGTGTAGTAGGTCTGAAGAAATTACTTTTTTCCATATAAGTGAATCTCCTTAACAGTTAAATCAACATCCCTTCATACTAACTCCCAAACCACAGCCTTTGACAACAACCATCCTACTGTCTCTGTATCTGAGATCTATTCTGCAAGGATCCACATGTGTGGGAGATTGAACAGTGTTTTTCTTTCTACACATGACCAGTTTTACTTAGTGTCCTGTCTTCTTAGTTCACTCATGTTACTGCAAATGTCAATATTTTCTTTGGGATGGCTGAGTAATTATCATTGTATATATCATTGTCCATATTCTTCTGGATTACTTTATGTATCCACCCATTGCTGGTTATTCTTGAGTCTTGCATATTCCACACATTCTATAATACTCAGAATAGATAAGAAAGTTGATACATAGGTAGATACACAGATATATACATACACATATGTTGATATCATTATATATATTATAAGAAAGATTGTGGAGGATAAAAAGCTCCACATTTGCAGCAAAACCTGAGTTTTCATGTGGACCCAGAAAAGCAGTTTTTCTGGTTTAAGTTGTTCACAGTCTGATGAAGAACTTTTCCTCTTTTTTAGAGAAGTAGTTCCATGACCTTATGGATATTACATGTTAATATTCTAACATGCTTCCTCACTGAAAATTTTGGAATGAACTTCATACCCTGTGGATCTGTTGAAATTACAAATAAAGTTAACCATAATGGAGCATATAAAACTGACATTTAAAATACATAGATCATTTTGTCAAAGTTCCTCTGTAGATACCAATTCTAAACATGCTAAATTCCCTTACATAAAATATGTGGTATTTTAACAAAATAGATCTATACTCTCTTGTAAATTGTAAATCACCTCTAGATTACCTACCTGTCTATTACATGCAAATATTATGTCAATGCATTATTTAAATAAAAATTATCTAAATAAATAGTGAGATTTAGCCGAGCTAATCATTTCTTTTAATGTTTGGTTTTGTGAATCTAAATAGTGCTAGGCAAGTGTTCTACAATGGAGCTATATCCCCATGCCAAAATACATTTTTAAAATACAGTTTTGATTGATGTTTGGTTGAATCTGTCTACATGCAACCCGTACATATACATGAATGAAAACAGTGTGTGTGTATGTGTATGTATCATATGTATGACATAAAATCTAACATTCTGAAGAAAGTATTGCTCTATATAAGCCTGCTTTTTAATTTTCCTAGAATGTCCAAAAATAAAACTATAAAATGGTTTAGTTTATTATTAATTTTGGGAACCAGCAAGATGTGTCAGTAAATATGGTTATTTCTTGTAATCCACATGGTAGGCAGAAATAAGTTGTTCCAGTTGTCCTCTGACCTCAAACTGTGTTTTTGGGCATATGAATATCCACCCTCTACACACTGACACACAATAGGCATATTTTAAATGGAAAATATTATTTTGATTCACCTGTAGTTTCAGAAATGTGGGTATCATCCTATATCTTTACATATCCCTGCTGATGAATTTTCTAGTTATTAGCATTATTCATCATCTGAATTCCCTATATGATATCATAGCATGCTTTAGCTTCTAAATCACAGCTCTGTCCACGTCATGTCTCTCACACGTTCATGCTTCCTGTAAAGATCACAGAAGTGTTGAGAATATAAGATTTAATTCAACACTTCTAAAAATACTCCCATGATTATAGAGCTTTCTTCCAGGAATTTATCTTAAATTGCAGTTTGACACTGCATTTAGCAAATGACAAATAATGATTCTATCCCCTCAGACTCCATTACAGAGGGCTTTCTACATCAAAATATTTAAATAATTCATCCGAATGAGGTTAGTAACATAAACACTAAAGTATCACATGGTGTGATGTAAAGGTAGATTACAATAATCCTTAAATACTAAAATAATATTTTCAGTGGAAAAAAAAAGAATCTTGAATTTGAGACTTTGAATTAAGATGGTTTCTATGAATGGCCTTCTTCCTTATCTCCTTACTATTGATTGTGAGCTGCTGTTGGTCCTATAATCAAAACCAGACATCACTTGTTGCATATATAGAAAAAGTTGAGAACCTATGAAAACATGCCTGCAGAGAAAACCTAAGATTTACAATGAACTGGTTGCAGGTGGCCTCTTTTAATGTGGGTGCAGAAAAGGCAGTTCTGAATAATACTATATCAAAAACAAAAAACAAAAAAACTACACCTTTCAGGAGCCCCTAAGAACTAAAGAGTTAAGGAGGGATATACAAAGATCAAATCCTCAAAGAGAATAATCGGAGCCTAAAATGACCCCTTTGGAGAAATCCAGAGAATACAATTCTACAATTCTATTCTTGGTAGCAATGAGGAGCATGCTAGGATTTGTGAGGCTCAGAAGACTTTATGAGAAGACAAAATCCCAAGCAGAACAAATTCTCTCTATCTAGGCTTTCAGGTGGAATTAATCCAGGCTTTACATTCTATTTCCACTCCTCTCAAGTGGCTACCCTTGACAGTTGCTCCTGAGTTACAGGACTGCATAGATGTTTGTGCAGTTCTTCCTATGGATTGAGAGATGGTTACATTGTGTTTTGAGTTTCCAGATGGTTTTGCCCCATACAGTGAAGTCAAGAAATAGCATATAACTAAGTCATGTTGCTTCTAGATCTGGTGATCAGCTGTTGTTTACTTTTTTGAACTCTGAATTATCACAGTTAACCTTATATGACCACCACGTTCTCATTATGGAAATGATAATGGATTTCACCTGTTAGTAACAAGCATATTGAAAAATATTTTTCAACTATTAAAAAATAAATTATTCATGTGGACAAATCTGAGTGTTTACTTGTGCTCAGATATCATTTTATTTTCGCCAACACAAAATAACTTCATTGGATTGTAATGCAGGAGGGCCAGTGAGGGTGCTTGCCACAAACCTTGACAACCTAAAAGCTCCATATACAGGAATCACAAGGTAGAAGACCTTTCAGCTGACTTCTACAGGCACAGTGACACATGGTCACAAAGTTTAGAATAAACGGATCTGACGTTCTCTATATGCCACCCTTAAAGTTATTTTAAGACCATATTTGTATAAGGTTTCTATTTTAACTTTTTCCTCCAGCTGCCAGTTTGCTTTAATGAAAATATGAAGAGCAACTGACCACTGTGTTCTTTGTAATGAGTTTTCAGTTAGTTTTAAATGCTATGAAAGTATCCAGATATCTAATTATATTTCATTTATGCCCTGAAAACAAAATATCATGCAATATAATAATTTATTTTTTCAACTGTAAAGTGAGTTTCCTTTCCTATTACACACAGGACCAATCACATCCCCCAACAGAAGATACAGTGAGTTCTAAAATTATACCAATTTTGTTGAGTGAAAAAATTCTTTGATGGATTAAATGTAAAATAAGACATTTATTAATGTTCTTTTAACCAGATGTTTGACATTGCATTCAATTTTTATTCCCTGTAAAGGACACACATATTTGTTGCTAACTAACACCTATTTTCTGATGTTTGATTCCCATGGGAGATAGTGAAGCTAGATATTTTAAAATTGAAAACAAAAGGAGAGCTTAGCCTCACAAAAAACATAAAGACTGGCTAGAAAAAAAAAACATGTCAGGCAAGAAGGGTAGAAGCGTGCTTTAGTAAGAGAAAGAGACAGCCATGCATTATCCTGACAAAGCTGAGACCTCTTGGTTCCAAGGACAATATCTTGAAAGGAGGGAACTATCTATCAATTTTCCTGTGATTTCCACATATGTGCCATGGAACATGGGTGATCCCAATTTCCATGACAGTAAATAAGTAAGTAATAAATAAATAATTAAATAAATAAATGGATAAAATGGTAAAATGAAAATTAAGGAAGAAAAAACTTCTTGAAGTCAGGAAAGAAAAATATCAGACATCAATTAAAGCAGAATGCAGTTGCTTTCTGTAGACACTTATAAAGATATTCCCTGGACCAGGTGCTTTTCAGATGTAGGGAAAAGATAAGGGAAGTTGGAATGCCCAAAGAGCATATAATAAGGGATGACTCCTTAACAGTACTTTTTTATACATATCACTAAAGCCTCAGGAACATATCAAAGATGACACAGAAATAATACAAGAGCTTGGAGATAAGGGGAAAGTCTTTGAAATGCTATCTCCAGACCATTACACAGAAATTTTAAAATGATCTCACAGAAAGTGCAGATGCCTACACAAAACTGAGACTCTCAGCAGCCAAGTATGGATCTTTGAGTAATTCCAAGGGTGCTACCTATCCCTGATGAGCCACCTATGACTGATGGAGTCAGAAGAGAAGCCACTGTCTTCAGTTGTACATTGATTCACTTAGTTCCAAACCCAAGGTCAAACAAAATAAAAGTAAAACTTATTAATGATTGAAAGAGGCATTTCAGGGGTAGGTTTTGGCAGGGTAGGAGGGATAGAGAGTAATAAGAGTGCATGGGAATAGAGAGCTTAGAAGATGAAGAATAAACATTGCACTATATACACGAATGGATTTGTCAATGAACAAATTATTTAACATAAAAAAAGTAAATTGCAATCCCTTAGGACAAAAACCAATATGAACTAACTAGTACTCTCAGAGCTCCCAGGGACTAAGCCACCAACCAAAGAGTACACATGAAGGGACTCATGGCTCCAGCACCACATGTATAGCAGAGGATGGCCAAGTAGGTCATCAATGGGAGGAGAGGCCCTTGACCCAGTGAAGGTTCTATGCCCCAGTGTAGGGGAATGCCAGGGCCAGTAAACAGGAAGAGGTGGGGTGGTGAGCAGGGGGAAGAGGGAAGGAAGAGGGGTTTGTTTTAGTTTTTGGTTTATTTTATTGTATTGTATTTTATTTTATTTTATTTTATTTTATTTTATTTTGAAGGGGAACCTGGGAAAGAAACATTGTAAATAAAGAAAACATCTAATAAAAAAAGTAAATTTCTTCAAAGTTTTGTAGGTTTTCCATAATTAATTTTTTAAGTGTGTTCACATAAGCTTGTTAAGTGAAACCTTAGTCCTAACAAGGAGGTATAGGTTAAGAGAAGATAAAGGGACTTGATTTAGCATTACTGACTGAGACACAATCTCTAGACCTTTCATGATGGCATAAATAGAACTTTTTGAAGTACAGAGAGATACCAGTAAAATAATGAACTCAGAAAGGACAATTGTATTAGCACTGGGCTTTGTTATATAATGGTTTCGTTTAGAGATAGAATGGAACTACAGGGAAAAAGTACCATCCCTGCATACCAGATTTTATTTGTAAATTAGGAAAAAAATAAATAAGTTCATTTTAGTCCCCAAATTCTTCACCAATCTAGCTATTATTAATTAATTTATCTCATTTTGGTTTAGCATCATTTTGACAGCTCAACAATTTAACCATTATACTTGCTTTGCAAAAAGATTTATTCATGTACCTAATGGAGGAGTGCATTGATTAGTCAGTTAGTACTACTCCATCTTTATCACAGCCCAAGATTAGACCAGTAGATTTTTATTATCTCCTCAAGTTTCTAAATATTTCGTGAAAATTTTAAAAGAACTATTATCTATTTGAAAGCTCTAGGTCTGTCCTCATTGGAATCCCATTATCTAAGGGTCACTGAATTTTATGAATATATTAATAGTATATCTCTGTTTTAATTGGTATGGTAAGAACTTACATACTTTATAAGTTCAATTTGATGAATTTGGATATATGCATACATCTTGCCACAACCAAGATAACAGATGTGCCTAATGCAACTTAAAGTTAAAGGATCATGGTACCTTATTGACTATGTTTAAGTTAAAAGCCATGATTTCTCTAGCTTTGTGACTTTTTAGTAAACTTTGGCCATAGAAACTTCTTGAAGAATTTGGATCAAGCTGAAAATATGATCAGAAAGACAGGTCAGTGAGGACATGCAGGAAAGTATCCAGGAGAAGATAAGCTGCTGACTCTTACTGGCTCAGGAGATGTAAGCTTAAAGTTAGAGTTCAATTTCAAGTGATAATTTTATGGAGAGTATGTTTATTTTGACAATAACATAGCTAACATGGACTTAGCTAAAATATTTACCAATTTTTGAAATCTACAGTGTTAGGCAAGTGAGATGAGTCAGTGGGTACAGGTGCTTGCCACAAAAGCCTGGAAACTTGAATGAGCCCTAGAACTCATGGTGTAAGGAAAGAATACATACCCAAGAGTTCCCTTCTGACCATCACAGGTGTGTCATGGTATACATGCACAGAAGTAAAAGTGTAAGTAAAAAAACATTTTAAAATAATTCTATGATACCTGTTCTTAATATTTCAAAGGCAAATATATATCCACTGATTATGTTCATTTGATCACTTTAATTTCAATTAATTAAATATTTAAAACATTTATGATTTACCTGCCATACTGGAAATTTTACAAAGTCCATAATAATCAATGAATCATATTTTCAATTTCATCTCATTGTGAAGAAATCTGAATACAAAAATAATCCTAGTAAAATAGGTTCTTGCAAAGTTGACTCCAAGTGATATATAAGCTAAGGTTCTTAGGAAAACAGTCACACAGCTTCTTCTAGAAATGAAGTTTGGGACTCAGAACAATTTTCAGAGACAAAATGATATATAAGCTGTCTTTACAAAAAAAAATGTATGTAAAGTTGCCAAGTGGAATACTGTGAGGAACAGAAAGCTCATTCTTGATGCAAAAGCAGGATTGATGCATAAGGTTTAAGAATCAGTGCAAGATGAAAATGTACATTTATCTCTTTCAAAAGTATTAAGTTTAAAGTAAAAAGAGCAGACTATTGAGCCATGTGTAAAGCTCTTCTGAGGATAGGATACTAAGTAACTGCTCATCTCAAGGCTCATGAGCTGTGTTTCTCATGTTTAAGTTGGAACTAGTAGCATGGTAGAAGGATCAGAGACAAGGATTTTTGAAATGCACAGGGCACATATTCTACAAATGCAGGAGAAAAGGAGTGGTCTAGTTTACAGAACAGGACAATCTACCCAATAAATGTACACTCTTTATTGCTGCATGCGATGGTCACAGAATGATATTTGAACCTCCTCGTCTCTCAAATTGTTGTCATTTGCCCTGTCTTTTTTTCAAATTAGATATATCTGTGATTCATATACATCATAAAAAATGCTAGAGTAGATGATAAGTGTCCTCGTTTAGAGAACTTACAAATTATACTTTATGTTCTCACAACATCCATACTTAGATCCCTCTCTTGACTTTGAAGAACTCATCAAGGGAGACATACTTTGAAGTTATTAGACACCTTCTAAAGTAGTCAGTATTCTCTAGAGAAACAAAACTGGTAGAACGACTGTATATGAAAAGGGGGATTATTAGATTGGTTTACATGATATGGATTAGGGAGTCTAAAAATAACAATTGAAGAATATTCATTATTAAAAGGAATAATGACTATTGTAATTTGATAAATATAAAATCAGAACAAATGCTGTTGGTAAACATCTTGAAAAAGTTCATGGCTCATAATATAAAAAATGTACTAAACAATATGAACAAAATCAAGTAATATAGATCGAATTATTCACTACAGCATCTGATTTTGTTTATAGAAGGGAGGTGATATAGCCTATTGTCATCCCCATCCATGAATGGGAAGAATGTATTCTGAGCTGAAAGGATGACAGAATCTCTCTCTCAAGACTATAAGCACCCTGACTCAATCAGTGTTAAAACAAAGCAAAGCAAAGCAAAACAAAACAAAACAAAACTGTGACCTCTTTTAAATCCACGCTTACCAATTTAATAAAAAAGTCATTCTTAAAATATGCACAAATTTGTTGGTGCAGTCCTATTAAGTAGCTTCCTGTTCCCCGTCTACTATCTACTAGCTATGCCTGATATCACAGGTGTGCCCAGGGTATCTAAATTCTTTCAAGGGCTTCAAGTATTATTCTGCATGGAATAGATATGGTTCTCTCAACTTTCCTTCTGACTACAGCCTTAACCCATTGAATTTTCAAGTAAAGCACACAGAGTAAGACCCTGAAAAGCATAACATTAGATTATCAGGAGCAACATGACAGTGAATTCTTGGTTTTCTTTTGTTATACTTATTTTTTCATATATAGAGAATCTTTTTTATTAGATGTTTTCTTTATTACAATATATAGAGACTCTTTAAACTAGAGAATACCATCAGACAAGTGAGAGCAAATCTCTTAAAAATTCCTACTTTCTGTAACTAAAGGACACATAAAAGATACGCCTATAAAGACCAAAATGTTAATGTTACCCAAATAGGATGAAAAAAATCTGCTTCTGTACTTATTAGTACCAGCTAGGTAAGACTCTTGACGTTTACATGCACACCGCTGACACCAGGCTCCTCCCTATGGCATGAGGGGTGACATCATAAAAGAAGAAAATTCCTTTACTTATATCTTACACAAAAGCCATAATGAACCTTTCTCAGTCAGTGCCAGATGAATATGGAGAGGAGCCTTTGGGAGCAGCCAGGTCTAGGAAGAAAGAACAAATATCAGAAAGAGGCAATGGGCACCTTGATGTTCAGCCCAATAGGAATAGTACAAGGCAGTGATCTGAGAGTGTGGCTGAACTTATATCAAATAAAACTTATGATATTTATGACACATGGAGAACAAAATGCTCAATTGATGGATGCACCAGAAGAATGTAGAAAACATAGGACAACTTAAATAGAAAGACAACAATGTTTAAATAGGCACTAACCAGATGACAACAGAGAGAAAAGATACTAGAGGAAACAGAAAAACATCTCTAGAATATAAGTGACTACATGGAAGGGTGGAATAGACATGCCATTTGTATTCCAAAAGTAGATAAGAGGGAGTGAAACTGATGATGACCCAGGGGAATAATTACTGACATAGGCTTTTGAGCACTGTAGACTACAAAGGTTCCTATATAGGGAGTGTGATGAACATTTGAGTAGAAAGGAGGGATTATAGACTTTAGAAATGATCCGATTATTATTGAAGTGGTAATTATATGGGTTCCCAATGATAGATAATGCACTCACACAATTTCATGCCTTGTATTTAATAAACTATAACCATTAGTGTTTACCTACATGAAGAGGATGAACAACCTCCATGAATTATTTTTGGAAAATGTTAGGGATCTACATTTTAAAACTTATAGTTAAAACTTAACAGTAGCTCCTATACACACCCTTGTCTGATTGTGGTCTTCATGAAAAACTATTGTGGGAGATAGAATGTTGAACTGTAATAGAATGGAGTCACCACTTCTTAGAACATATATATTTGATCTCTGTGTGATAAATTTGTTAAATGGGACTCAAAGATTGAGTGTCAACTCTGGGATAGCTATATATATTTAATGGAAATAATTACTTCTCTGTCATTAAATATGTGAACATGTACTTTAGGAATGCCTTTTTACTAAGGAATTTCAAGCTATTTCATGGAACTAAGCTAAGAAAATAGAAGTAGATTCTGGTCAGAATGTAGAGGCAATGATTCTGTCATTATGCCTGTGAAAAGTAATACCAATGAAATCTAATACCACTAATAAAATATTACAGATTTATATCTACATTTTTAAAAATGTAGACTAAATGATCATTCTAAACCAAAGAAGTAAGGATAGATAGGAAAAGAGGGATACTCAGTTTGAAAAACAGAATGAATTCTTTGATAGAATTCAGTCTTGATTTCCAAAATAACATGTATTTTAACATGTAAATAATATGTATTGGTATCTGTTTTTTTTTTTCTCATAAAGAATATATTTGAGGATCTGGGGAGTCAGGTTAGTTAACAAATCGCTTTTTTAGTATGTGTTTGTAATTCCCAATACCTTATAAACCAGGCTTTCTGGAACAGGTTTGTAATCTCCTCATTTGGGAAGCAAAACCTTCCAAAGCTCTGGAGTTTGTTCGCTACCTATACTGATCTAATCCCTGATGTCCAGGATTGGTGAGAAATTCTCTCTCAAAAAGTAATATGGAAAGTGATAGGTGTCTACCTAATGCTCACATCTTGCTGTTAAATTTATGGATGAACACATGCATGTGCATCTGCACACACACACACACACACATACACACACAGAGAGAGAGAGAGAGAGAGAGAGAGAGAGAGAGAGAGAGAGAGAGAGAGAGAGAGAGAGAGAGAGAAATCCTCAGATTGGTTCTATATCAATCAAGCATAAAAGACAAATTATAAAAATAAACAGTATAGTCTTTGGAAATGTCCTTCATAGTTTTGTCAACCTAAGGTCATTGATTCACCCTCAAAATTTACTGCAGTTATCATATATAACATATGAATTTTTCTGTGGGAAAATTATCTATCTATCTATCTATCTATCTATCTATCTATCTATGTATCTATTTATCTATCTATATGCATATGTATACATATATATGTATATATACATATATAGATATATAATTTTCTCCACTGAACTTCTTTTCTTAGAATAATTGTGCTATAACATATATTCTCAATTAAGGAGTACAAATTAAGCCCAGGGCAGCATTCAAAACCATGCTAGTACAACCATTTATCTCTTTAATTTTATACTCAGCATGAATATAACAAAAGCTAATGAATTTAAAATGTTACTCGATTTAAATAACATGACTTATTTACTACAGCAAAGTGACAAGTGCCCTTACAACTTATCACTATATAGTCTTATCACTAAAATAGATGATTTGAATGAAGATAAAGTTCAGTTGGTAGAATGCTTGGCTGGTATGGAGGGTGCCCTGACTTTAATCCTCACTACTGTAAAGACAAGGCAGGACGATAATTAGTTATAAGCTTAGTGTTTGAAATGTGGGCATTTTAACATGGCCCTAAGGATGGTTCGGATGATAAAGATTCTTTCCACAACACCTGAGGAGCTTGAAACTGAGGCCCATTTGATAGAAAGAGAGACCCAACTAATAATAGTTTTCCTCTTGAGGGACTAGGAGTCAAACAATTCCTTCAGATAGAGACACATAGGGAGAAGGGCCATGACTTGGTTAGTAAGTAAGTCCTTCCAGGACTTCTTGAATGTTCTGTGGGATAATAAATATTCAGTGTTGAGAATAAAACTGCATTTGGACAACACACTGAGAGCCACCTTAACCAACTTCTCGCTGGCTCGAAAGGTACCATGGTTCATGGGCTTCTTTCTTTTCAATCTTAGTACCAGTTGGCTTTTTTCTTAGCTCAGTGACCAAAGAGGAAAGGATAATAGGGATTTGTTAAAAGAACAAATGTTCACTGAAATGAAACTGTTCTAGTGCTAGTGTGGGTGCCAATAAGATTTTTTTCTTTTTTTTCTCCCATGCCTTTAGACACCCAGACTTAGAGATTAACATTATACTTTAGGCACCAGACTTCTCTAGATCGTTTTTAAGCTGTGTGAGATATGGAAATGTTCCCACCTTGCTATGCTTTTATTTGATTTAGTCCTTAATAATAACCTAGCAACTGTTACCAAGATTGTTTTGCAGTCCACTGTGCTTACTTCACACCATACAATAATGCCATGATTATTATTAAAGCACAGCAGCTTTCCATTTAAAAGCAGCACTTTGCATTCAGGTAGCCTCAGGATTTCAAGTTAAAGTCCTCTAGGCAGTGTTGCCTCTGGCAATCTTTCTCAGCTCACATGCAAGGGCAATTAATTTCTTGACACAGATCTTGGATTCTCTGAAGCTCCTGAGGTATTGTGTTTCTTATTGTTCACAATGCAGGAATCACCAAGAAGAGACTTAGTCACTTTACCGAGATTGATCCAGTTCCCAGCACTATAGTTCAGATAATATATTTCTCCAAGTGTTTTCTTCAATCAATTTCATACCAAAAATACTGGAATTCTCTTTAGAAAGAAGAAAAGCTACAGATATTTGGTACAACTTAAAGTCAACCCACCCTTAATAATAGCCTCTACTTTCATTACCGCAGTAAAAGAATGAATAGATGCTACCTTCATTGCTCAACTTGCTTCACCACACTGTCCTGCTCCAACTCTTGTGATTATTTCATACAAATTCTGAAAATGCTGCTAAAGTAAGTGTAGCATATTGTACAATGTCTAGAAAATGTAAATGCAGAAAAGTCAAAAATATTTATATACCTAACACATGCACAAACATACACACACACACACACACACACACGCACATGCGCGCGTGCACAGACATACACACACACACACACACACACATGTACTCACCTTGGTCATTTCTTTAATACATTATTTTGCACAGATGTTGTTTTGTCATCTGCCTTAGTTAAGGTTTCTATTGGTGCAATGAAACAGCATGATCAAAACATAAGTTGGATAGAAAAGAATCTATTTGGATTATACTTCCACATTACTATTCATTATCCAAGGAAGAAAGGACAGGAAATCAAACAGCACAGGAATCTTTAGGCAGAAGCTGATGCAGAGACCATGGAGGGGTGCTGCTTACTGGCTTGCCCCTTATGGCTGGTTCAATTTGCTTTCTTATAGAATTCAAACAACCAGCCCATGGATGACACCATGCACAATGGGCTGGGCTATCCCTCATCAATCACTAGTCAAGGAAGTGCCTTACAGGCTTTCCTACAATCTACTCTTATGGGTTGTAGACATTTTTGCAATTGCAGTTTTCCCCTATTAGATAATTCCAGACTGTGTCAGATTTACCTAAAACTATCCAGAACATCATCTCATATAACATAGAAAATTATAGTTTTATTTGTAGTCTTTTTTTTGTAAATTAAAATGGCAACATATCAAAAGAAGTTCCAAGTATTTAATGAGACTGAAAAAATTAGTTGTAATTACCACTTTTTTCTGTTTTTAATTAACCTCACTTTAGGTCTGAAATTCTACACAAAAAAATATTTTCAATGGATGCCAAGAGATTCTTCTAGGTCTCTCTTTTCCCTCATATTCCTATCACCCCTAAAACATATAACCAAAATATTTTAAAACCCGTGGATCAATGTGTTGGTTCAGGCCTACCATCTAAGCACTTGAAAAGCTGAGATAGGTGGATGAGGTTTTAGATGCCTACACAGTCATAGTTAAATCCTATCCCAAAACTTATCACCAATGCCCACACTTAGACATGGTGCAGTAAATTGTAATGCACATGTTCCAAACAAAGAATGAGACATCAGAAATATATAAAGACCCACAATGCTAGAAGACAAATACTAGTTTAAAATGTGAAGAGAAAAGGACAAATTGTCTAGATCTGACATGTAGCTTATTCATCACTTAAATTACTAGTAAAGTAAATATATCATTAGACATAAAATTTTAAATTTTTGGTCACATATATATGTGTGTGTGTGTGTGTGTGTGTGTGTGTGTGTATGTGTATGTGTATGTGTGTACTGTCCATGATATTTTAATTATTTAGAGAAAATACTCTAAGAAGAACTCAAATTATTCTAATATAATATGAGGTAAGGGAAAAGTGACAGATGTGTCTCAGATCACTATGACATGTTTCACATTTAATATGATATGCTGTCAAGTTCTAAAAAATGGAGGATTCATTGACATTAGTTCTGTTTTAACATTTATTTAGTTTCTTCTGAGATTCTTGCTGGCAAGGAGGTAGTACTAAACCTATTTAAACCAGCAAATAACCAATGAACTAAACCAAATAGAAAATGAACCAATACACATCTTATTATCTCTCTCTTCTTTTTTTAAATAGTCATTAATCTGTTTTTAGTTTTTTTTTCTTTTTTTTTTTTGTTTGTATTGGATATTTTCTTTATTTACATTAACAAATGTTATCCACTTTCCTGGTTCCCCTCGAATCTCCCTATCCCATTTTCCCTCCCCCTGCTTCTTTGAGCATGTTCCCTCACCCACTCACCCATCCACTCCTGCCTCCCTACTCTGGCATTCCCCTACACTGGGGCATCAGCCTTCATAGGACCAAGGGCCTATCCTCCATTGATGTCCAACAAGGGCATCTTCTGCTACATATGCAGCTGTACCCATGGGTCCCTCCATGTGTACTCTCTGGTTGATGGTTTAGTCCCAGGGAGCTCTGGAGGGTCTGGTTGGTTGATATTGTTGTTCTTCCTATGGGGTTGACAACCTCTTCAGCTCTTTCATTCCTAAATCTAACTCCTGCATTGGGGAACCCATGTACAGTCCAATGGTTGGCTGAGAGCATCTACCTTTTATGGGAAGAAATATGGAGTTGTATCAAAGGCCATCCAGACTCCACAACCTGGGGATCCATCCCATATACTGTCACCAAACACAGACACTATTGTGGATGCCAACAAGTGCTTGCTGACAGGAGCCTGATATATCTATCCCTATCTCTTCTTAGTCAATTGCTTTATGCATGGAGGCAGAAGGGTAAGAAAAGAATACATTGACAGGTGTGTGATTGAAAACAGGAGGGGGTAGGGGACAAGAAATATCCCTGTCTCCTCCTCATTTAGGGTCATGAAATAAAACACAGATAGGAAATGAACATTAAAGAGCCAAGAGAATTTGCCTCAATAGATGCTCAGGGACAGTCAGAAAGATGTAGTGAAAACACAGTTGGTAAATTTATGTAGAATTACTTTTGTAGACACATCTATTGACATGGTCACTAACAGATGCCCTCTGTGACAACTCAGATTACCAACTAGAATATGCCAATAAAAATGAAAGTGTCTTGTGAACCAGAAGAAAAGTAGGTATGTACAAGTGACTGAAGACCACAGGGTTGACATCTTGCATACACAGATGACTGAATACTATTATGAGCATCAGTTATTGTTCATCATATGAATACCCTGAAACTTAGTCTGGAACCCAAATATTCTAAAAAATAACCCAACAAAAGTGATTGAAGAAGAATTGAAGTTTTGTTTTTGATAGAGAATCAGGTATACCTTCCCAAATACTGCTTATATTTTTAAGTAAAAGTTTTAATATTAAGTTTTAAACAAAGGTCTACAGCAATAGAGACACAGCCCTTCTGTTTTATTTAGATTTCATCAAACTCTTGTGTGAAATTGTTGATTATTTCAATTACAGTTTTTTTTATTTTATTTGAGAAGTTTAGGATAAAATGTCAATGCAACATTTGATTTACATTCAGCAAGTGCTACAGTAATTTGTAAGAAATCCAAATATTCAATCAACTGTCATCCTAGTTAGTTGGTAATGAAGACAATTCCTCACTGAACTGGCATCTATGTCAAATTCCAATATTGAGATTTCCAATTATCTGAACAAGATATTGAGATGAAATAATGGCCAAATCTGAATATGCTAATATCATGACAAACGAGGCTTTAGGCTTTTCAAGATTATAGTTTTAAAAATTCCTGTGTAGTATTAAAAATATTGAAGACATTTCATTCTCTCCTTATCATCAGTCTTTAAAACAATGTGAAATCTTGGAATGCTGATACAGAGATATTCAATCAGTGGGGACCTAGATGACTTTATGATAAACTACAGGGAGAGAGTTCAGATATGTACAGTATGTCTTTAAATCTTCTCATCTTCTCCCCATGTTAGACACATATCACTTCATTAAATGTCAGACTATATTGCTATTTCACAGTCATTATCACAAGGACTTTCATTACATACTTTGGATTTTAAATTGAATGTCAAATAGAATTTAGGCAAGAGAAAAATGCAAAATCAAGACTTTCTGATGAGAAACATTAAAGGCACATTTTAACACTTTCTGTGATTGAATGTTAGATTTGGTAAGGTTTAACTGAGCAAACTTTAACTGAAATATACTAATCTTTATATACTTTTAGTAATCCTGAGCTTCATATTACTAAAAGGCATATTATATATTTTCAAAATTGTTTAATGTAGGCCAACTTTCTAGATAAGTTTTTATGCCCATTACAATAATGTAACAGAAAACTAGTGAATTAAGTCATGTTTGTAAATCAGTAACTTTTATTACCAATGCATGCTGCCATGAGGCATAGCTCTGAAAGCAGCCCATCTAAATCATATATCACACATAATCTATATGACCATCTAGTTCCCAGATATACAAAAGCACAAAAGAGGATTTAAGTAATTAAATAGAGAAAAAGTAAACTTAAGATTGTTTCTTAAATTAGTAAAACAAGAATTGTAATTTTATTTTTATATCAAGGAAGCCAGTCACCTCTATAGCAATACATAAGTGAATAAGTAATTTCCGAAGTTTTTTAGCTTAGAAAAAATGATAATATAATCTTGGGGCATAAATGGGAAGAGAAAGATTTAAAAATATATTATCATAAACCCTGAACTAAATGGGAAACAGGAAACTATTCAGTTTTATGTGCTAACATATAATCCTAGTAGAAAAAGTATGTGAACAATAAGGAACCCAGCTATCCACAGAATTCAGTATTTTATTTTATTTTATTTTATTTTTCTTTAATTTTTGAGATTATTCTATAATTACATTACCTCTCATTTCCCTGTCCTCCTCCCAAATTTCCCATATTTCCTTCTTTGCTCTATTTCCACTTCACAGACACTTTTTTCATTGATGGTTTTGATAGACATATGTAGATATGTGTATCCATACATTGTTCTAATATAATCAAGCTAGTCTGTATGTTTATATATATAATGTTACAGACATTAAAAACCTGTGTTTTATGGGTGCTAAAAGCGTTTCTCTATGAGCATGTGTCTAGCATTTATAAAGACCTTGCTGATGACTACATACATCATATGTGCACACACATACACACACACACACACATACACACACACAAAGAGACATAGACAGACAGACACAGAGAGAGAGAGAGAGAGAGAGAGAGAGAGAGAGAGCACTACACA
>JADRCD010232891.1:0-42866 GCA_019843815.1 Montemys delectorum
AAAAAAAAAAAAAAAAAAAGAATATACTTTGAGATGACCATAGTAGTTTGTTATTTATCACCACAAACAAACCTGGTTGTTGTACGATTTGAGTAGTTAAATATCCATCAATTGCTTTCTAAATATTGAAATATATCGGAAATTATAGACTCATAGTTCAACAAATATAACTTAAGACTTTAAAAAAAAAAAAAAAACACTAAGGGTCAGTTTGGTCTGGGGATGCGGCTCAGTATTGAGTGCTTATCTAACAAATATGAGTCCCTTATGCTCTACTCAGCTCCACAAACAGAAAACAAAAGTAGTTTTTATCCATTTTGGCGACAGTGGATACGTTAAGTAAGTTCAATGCAAATTTGAATTTGATCTTCAAAGAACCCTAAATCCTACTACTTAGATTTAAAAAGCATCTCTTGTGAGCCCATCTTATATAAGGAAATAACTGCTAACCAAATATGATGTGTCTCAGGTAGCCACCAACAGTCCTTATCCCAAGTCAGTTTATGGAGCAGATGGACGAAGCTACAGCTGCTAAGGGAGGGTTCGTGACAGCTGTTAAGGGAGAGCTCCCTTCAGGGAAGGGGGAGCCTGGAGGACATCTTGGTGATCTCCAGAACATATGAACAGAGGCAAGGTGAAGAAGTTCATTCTGCCTCTATGTCAGAGACATCTTCTCAGATCTCGGTGAATCTGAGTGTCTGTAAATTCCACACTGACACCAGACAGGACAGCTGGACACAAGACTGCCCCATCTTCCTTGTCCTGTTCACAATTCTTAAAAGCTGTTGCCCACCCATGGAAACCCACTAGATTGGTTTCTTTAAACTTTGCAGAAATCACTTCAAATGTAACAAACTTTTTTCTCAACTTTTACCCACTGACAAATGGGGTCCAAAGCCTGCATATATATATATATATATATATATGTATATATATATATATATGAACCAATATTCTGTCGCAAGTGGCAGAAACTCAATAATACAAAGTGGCTTTGTGGAACAGGATGCTGAAAAGCACTTTCTGGTGCAGCTGGATCTAGTCATTAGGAATGTCTCCATTAGTTCAGACCTTCTTTCCTCTATTGTGGCCTCACCGCCAGCATCTCTAGACTCACCCCTGAGCTGCTTCTGGAGATTCACTTCGACCTTTACTCTGGTAGTTTCTGCGCTGTGAGAAAGACAGCAATGCTGAAGCTCTGAGCTGCCTGCAGCTGCACACTTCCTCCTTCCCTTTGCAGGATTATGCTTCCTGGCAGCCTTTGGAATTCTGAGGCCTAGAGTTTAGAATAAGAGGTTAGTGGCTCATCTCGTCCCTTTGCCTGGCCTGTAGCTTTGCTCCCTTCCCAAATCCTGGCCTCAGCTCCTTTAGTCTGTGGAATACTGATTTGGATCCAACTCTTGGCTTTTATGCGCAGATCTTTGTACATAGGTGCTTGCTCTCTCAATGTAGCTCGTTACTAATGAGTGGGAAGTACGTATTCATCTGGAGGGCTGCACTGAGTTTCTAGGGAAAGTGTATTTAACATGCTGACAACAGCCTCTGGGACACAAGTGCCATTCAAAGTTACAGCCATTGTGCTTATTGAGATTACTATGAATACTTTATGCTGATGTGTTAGCAGTAAGCTTACCTTCCAATAATCACAGACGGTGCTCTAGAGGAAACGCTCAATAAGTGGCTCAACTAATAAAGGTTTGTTTCTTTCTTAGGAAAAAGTCAGGAAAGATGGTCCAGAGCCAGTGTGAAGTTACCTAGTCTTAGAGGCCTAGGCTCATTTTGATTTAGTTTTGTGTACAGTCTGCCACTTGAGACAGTCTCTCCTTGGACTGGAACTCAAGGATTAGGCTCGGCTAGCTGACTAGTGAGCCCTAGGGACCCACTCGTCTCTCTCTCCCTCGCACTGGAAGTACAAGCGTGCCGTGTCACTCTATCCAGCTTTTCTCTCCTTCTTCACCAGCAAGTACTTTAGCAGCTGAGATAACGCACCCCCCTGCCCTTATCAGCTTTAGTCATGTAGTAGTTAGAGCTTGTTCTTCAGGGATACCTCGTCGTTCAAGAGGGTTGCTCTAATTTCAATTATCGTGTTTCATGCCAGGCAGAGGACAGGGAAGAGAAAGAGGCTCAGGTTTCTTTTTTTTCTGGAAGGTGCCTACTCCTGTTCTGCACAATTGTCAACGCCAGAACTTAAGTCATGCCTAGCTCTCAAGGATGTAGCCTTATTGAGAGTCACCGTGGTGTCCAGCTAGAAAGCCTTCCTACAACGGTGCAGGAAGGACAGACTCTACTGCAACCAGGCTGTGAGAAAGGACTCAGTAGCTGGGCGCAGGCTAGACACAGAAGTGCAGAGAAAGCCTCGCTTCTGCATGTTCTGGGAAGCCCCGTGGATTCCCCGCCACGTGGCCACAGGAAGAATGGAGAGTCAGCTCTGTAGTCTTTAAGAAAGTCAGACACTAAAATACAAGTCTGTAAACTGTTCCCTGAGCCAAGGCACTTCGCTCGCTGTCTTCCCCTCTGCCTGCCAGCGGGGCTGGGGAGAGGCAGAATATTGGCCCCAGGCAAACTTGGTTTGAGGCCAAATTCCAGGACTCTTGGGGCTGACTGGCAGCCACTCTGTCTGAGCAACCTGGGAGATCCTGAGAAAAGAATAAACATCCGAATCCCAGAACAAAATCCTCAGCGATGATGCTCCTGCTGTCGGCTCCGGCTGGGAGGATGAGGTCATGGGGACCAGCGAGAGGCTGGAGGGCGCCAGAGCACAACCCTGCTGCCCATGAGCCGCAGCTGGAGCCCAAAGTAGAGCCAACTCCCGGGCGGGCCCTGTCTCCCACCGCTTCTGTGGCACCGACTTGAGTTTGGGCGCTGGAAGATGGGACCGCTGAGGCAGCTATTGGAGACAGCAACAACAGGGATGTTGAAGAAAGGGAGGGCTAGATGTAAGGACTGAGGAGGGCAGGATAAGTAGACAGAGCAAGAGGACTTTTAAGGCAAGGAAACTATTCATAGGATACTGTATCACTGGATGCATATTGTTATCCAATGTCCAAACCCATAGAAAGTAATGCTGGGGGCTGGAAAGATGGCTTGGTGGGTGGTTGACAGTACTTATTGCTCCTGCAGAGGACCTAGGTTTAGTTCCCAACACCCACACAGTGGCTCTTTTTTTTTCCTTTGCCGTGATTTTTTTTATTAGATATTTTCTTTATTTACGTGTCATGATATCTCTTTTCCTAGCTTCCCCTCCAACAAAAAGAAAAAGAAAAGAAAAGAAAAAAGAAAATAATTAAAAAACAAAAACAAAAACAAAAACAACTCTGTTCCCTTCCCCCTCCCCCTACTCACCAACCCATCCTCTCCAGCTTCCTGGCCCTGGCATTCCCCTACACTGGGGCATAAAACCTTCACTCCTTCCATTGATGACCGATAGGCCATCCTCTGCTATACATATGCTGCTGGAGCCATTAGTCCACACAGTGGCTCTTAATCATCTATAATTCCAGTTCAAGGGGACCTGACACCCTTTTCTGACCTTGGAGTTACCGGGCATAGATAGATAGAGATAGAGATACATACATACATACATACATACATACATACATACATACTTGCTGGCAAATCACTATAACTCCAGTTCCAGGAAATCTAACACTAATACACATAAAATAGAATAGAAAATGATAAAGTAATAGAATAAAAAATGATCAAGGGTGAACCTAATACAATTTATGGACTTGGTTGCAAACTATGCTATCACAAATTGCTATCACAAATTGCTATCACAAATTGTGGGGAGGTGTTGGTGGTCAAGGAGGATGAAGGAACTCTGTTCTTGGTTTTGCTGTGAGCCTAAATTTGCCATTCCTAAAAAGTCAATAAAAATGGATAGGGAGGGGAGAGACAGGGTAAGACGGAAGGGAAGCTGTTGATCTTGTGAGTAGCACTGTCAGTTTGGGTACATGTGGAGTTACTGAGCCATTGTCAGTTTGGGTACATGAGGAGCTACTGAGCTAGGGTTGAAAAGAAGCTTCACTCATTTATCAAATGGCCCCAAAATTGATAGAGTTACAAGACAAAGCCACCAGATCTTAGGTAAACAATGACTGCTTTTCAAGGTCAGGGTGTTAAGGAGATTAGGGAAACCCCAAGCAGCCAGTGACAAAATGATGTTTTGATGTTGAGCTGTTCCTTTCTATGGGAAGGTAGCTTAATTGGACAGATGATAGGGAGGAATAGACAGGGAATGTCCCGTTATTTGCAGCACCCATGACGTGCTCGGGGGGAGCTCCCCAGCACCCAACTTTGAGATGTAGGCCACCCAGTTACAGCCTGATGATCGGTGAAGACTGTTGTTTGGACTGAGAATTTTCTGCTCGTTGAAGAAAATCAGGATTACATGTTGTCTGGGAAACAATGCAATAGAAAGTCCAGCGTCTAGAATGGTTTTGTTCTTTCTGATGAGCTGATAGCATGTGGTCCAGGAGTGCTGTCTGTGAGGATGGTAGGAATTTCCATCAGCACCATCCAATATCATAACCATTGGCCAAATGGGCTGCTGGGTACGTGGGATGTGACTAATGCAGAGGGAAAAAAATGGAATTTCCTACTAATAAAGAGAGCATGAAAACTTAAGTAGTCACCTGTGACAAGTGCCCACTGTATTAGACAGCAAGGCTCTAAAATTAATATTGTCCAGCATTTTTCTTTTCACTTCAGTGTCTCTCAAAAGTTTGTTTTATATAGATGTGTGACGATGATGATGATGATGGTGATGATGATGATGATTACGATGATGATGTCAGTGGAAAGGGTGCCTGATCTGATTAGAACTTATCTCAACCCACAAACACAGGCTTCAAAATGGTCGTGTCTGCACACGCATAAAGCATCTTACCAGAGAAAAGCAAAGGGACACCATGGGATCCAGGAAATAAGGTAGGATGATGCAGAATTTCTTTGCTGCATAGCTAATGCAGATTATTATGTCATCACTGTATCACGTGTGAGGGGTCACAGAGTGGGTTATAGTGTCATGTTCCTCATGGCTTTTCCATCACACTGTTTGGCACCAAACAGTCATGACTGGCTCTCCGTTATCTATAGTCAGTAAATAAAACACCGTGTAACAGCTGTGTGGCTGTTTGCTATTGCCTGAGATCTAAGCAGAATACAGTTGGCTTTTCATTTGAAAAGCATGAAGGTAGGAGGCCCCTTTTTTGGGCAGGACTCCTTGGAGTCCACTTAAAAAAAATATTTTCTTATTATAGTCTCTCTTTTAAATTAATTTTACTTCCTAATGTTTTGAGGTAAGGTCTAGCTGTTTCAGAGGTTGGTCTGGAACTTGCTAGATAGCCCAGGATGGCTTCAAACTTACTAGCTCATGCTACCACGCTGGGCCTGCTCCTGGTTCTTCAGGCAGTAGACTCACCAGCTGCCCTGCTCAGCAGTGCAGGTATTTTAATTTGGGGATCACTGTGCAAGGAAGGCTGATGTCTCTGAAGCCCACATTGGAAATGTGGATCTTAAGGCAGTGTAGCTGTTTTGTGGAGGTTGGCTTGCCTCTCCTGCTGGGGTTCCGTATGCACCAGAGTCCTACGGTTTTACTCCCAGACACCATGAGTCAGTCCCCAGGGGGCCTGTAGCCTGTTCTGTGCTGATGTGACAACAATGATTTACTAATTCCTCCAGCTTCAGTGTGCAAACCCAGAATGGTGTTCTTGCTGGAGGGACAACCATAAGACCCTCTAGAGTAGCATGTCCCCTGTGGTGGCTGGTAATACCCAGGAAGATGGCAGGTTTGGCGCCTTGCATCTATAGCTGGTGAGGAATTACACTGAGCTCTGTGGATTCATGGGCATGAGGAGATACCCACAAATGCAAGATTGCTACTGTTATCAGCGCACTTTCCCAAGGAATCCTCTTACTAAGACTTGACTTGGAGCAGTGGTTCTCAACCTGCTGGGTAGCGACCCCCCCAGAGAGATCAGCTTTCCTGCATGTCAGATTATTTATTTACATTACAGTTTGTAGCAGTAGCAAAATTGCAGTTAGGAAGTTGCAACAAAAGAACTTTGTGGTTGGGGGTCATCCCAATATGAGGAACTATATTAAAGGGCCACAGCATTGGGAAGGTTGAGAACCGCTGCTCTGGAGGGAAAGGCTGTCCATAGCTGTCCCCGGAGCATTGAAGTGAGGGCTTGCCCAGACCCCTCATGAGGAACATGGGAAGATGTACCCTGCAGGCCCTGCCCCATCGGGCAATGAGGTAAAAAAGGATCTCTGGAACAGATGGGACCTTGGCCTGGTAGGCAGGCTGCTCTGCCGCCTAGGCACACTCAGGAGCCTTGCTGGGGCGGACAGAGTGCTCCCCAGTTTTACTTTCTTGTAATTTTGTCTGGGATCTGGGAAAATCTTGAGTTTAGAGATTCTTCCCTTCTGAAGCTGCTGCTCACAGTATGCAGAGATCAAGAGGTCCTGCCTCCCCAAAGCTCTGAGCAGAAGGGGAACCCCCTCCCATTTCTCTTTAAAGTTTGTTGGCAATTGTAGCCATTGACCCTATGCAAGTTCCTCTGAGGTTTTTTAAACAATAGAATGGGAAGAGGGCAGGACCAAGTGGTTACAAAGCTACAAGAGGGAAGAAAAAAAAAAACTCACTTCATTTTAAAAACAACTTCTGTTTCTTTTATCACAAATGTAAGACTGGGAGTTATTTGGCAACTAGAAGGGCAGGCTGAATGTAGTTCTCATTAACCCATATATCTGGTAGGTAACTAGAAGAGGGTGCTTAAAGGCACCATCCACCAAATAGTAAGGGCCTGGAAAAGTTAGTTACCTGATTTGGTCAGTTGTTGGAGCATCACATCTAAACTATGTATGGACCTTGGTTCTGATGATGCCAAGTAGTCTTGGTTTGGGCATATACCCAGAAGATGCTCCAACATTTAATAAGGACACATGCTCCACTATGTTCATAGCAGACTTATTTATAATAACCAGAAGCTGGAAACAACCCAGATGTCCCCCAACAGAGGAATGGATACAGAAAATGTGGTAGATTTACCCAATGGAGTACTACTCAGCTATTAAAAACAATGAATTCATGAAATTTGTAGGCAAATGAATGGAACTAGAAAATACCTGAGTGAGGTAACCCAATTACAAAAGAACACACATGGTATGCACTCACTGATAAGTGGATATTGGCCTAGAAGCTCAGAATACCCAAGATACAATTCACAAACCACGTGAAGCTCAAGAAGAAGGAAGACCAAAGTGTGGATACTTCAGTCCTTCTTAGAAGGGGGAATAAAATACCCATGGAAGGAATTACAGAGACAAAATGTGGAACTTTTGGCATGATGGGAGCATCCGTCATAAGCAAACGTTCTGCTTGATACACACAAAATGTTTTCTTCCTCAGATCCCTGGTCAACATGATGGGCCGAGCAAGGAGTTCAACCTGCCTATTCCCCAGGTGGCGAGAGTCTTCCATTGGATTATGGCTATGGCTAATAGAATGTTCCAGAACATCAAAGGACATCTTTGACCAAGTAGCATCTAGGAAGGCTTGAAAAGCATGCCAGCCCGTGATCTGGCACCATTTACCAAACTTGTACCCTGATACCCATCAGCAGATGCCAGCATGCCCTAGAATGTGTGTCAATTCAGGGCAGTGTGGCTAGGGAGACCTTTTGCTTGTGATACGAGAGTTGGAATTTTTTCCCCAGTGGTTCATTGGAGTCCAGACTCAAGTCTTTATAGCTTCTCCATGGGAAGAGTGGCATCATGGTGGACATTGTTAATCTCTTAAAACTGCACAGAACCATGTTAATGAAGTCTTAATAGGTCCCGGTTTATGAGTCCAATAATAAAAAAAAAATAAGGTCCTGCTTCTGGTCATTCTTAAAAATGAGCCTGATTTATCCTTTCCATTAGGACTTTATGTCTTTGTTGGAACTGTGATCTCAGTTCTTTAGCTCAAATCACACTTGGAGTAGAGAGGAGAATATAAACAACATCCCAGGCTGCACTAAAAATGGTCAAGACCAAAAGGCTGGCTCGGCTTTACTAGCGTGTATTTCACAAGCTGTGCTTAGCAAATATAATCCACATGAGCACTGCTTTTTACTCTGCAGTAAAAGCTCCTAGAGTCCAAATGCAAACGTGGTACCCTCAGTATCCTTGTCAGGGGCAAGATCACAATAGGCAATGAATGTCAGCAGGCCTGAGGAGTGCTGCCCACCTGCTGGTTTTAACTGAGATCCCAGATCACTGCAAATGAAGAAGGGAGGGTTGGAGGAGTGAGGACCTTGAGAGTATGGGAGTTAGGGGTGGTAATCATTTTAAGTCTGTAGGAGCTGAGCAGGATCTTGCAGGTTCTTCTAGTTAAGTCTCTTCTCCAGTCCTGAAAGAGAATTGCAGTTGATATTTATGGAAGTTTCCATATTCTCAGAACTACTGTTAACGGTGGTGGTGGGGGGGGGGCAGATGCCAGGATTCTCGACATCATCTCAGATGTCTGGGTTTTTTATCCTCTGCTCCTGTTCCTTCGTTGCTACCCTCTGAGCCATGTGCTTATCTCTTCAAACCTCAGTCTACTCACCTGTTCAATGGAAATAACTGTGGTCCTTCTGCTTTCCCTGGGTGACTTTGTAGATGAAATTAGATATGTATGAGAAGCTGAGGGGAATGTATTGTCTTCATTAGAGTTCTAGCCACTTCAGAGAAGGGAAGAGTGGCTGTATGGAGAGACCACTAGGACTCTTTAGGAAAAGGATTTCTGGAGTAATGAAGGGTTTTTTGTTTTTGTTTGTTTGTTTGTTTGTATGTTTCATACAAACACAACTCAAGGTATAGAAGTTAAAAAAAAATCAACTCATATCTTCAGGTGACATTCTGGTACACTGGGTCCCTGCAGAAAAGAAAAAGCCACCATGGCTTGTGCTTCTCGCCTGATGCCGAGGCCCATGGCTGAAAGGAGATGGAGGTATGTAAAGATGAAGTGGGTGGCAGGGGCTGTGGCTTTCTTGTTTAGATGGGCCCATAGCCTTTATGACGTCAGGTACAAAAAAGGGGCTAGAGAGATGGCCCGATAGTTCGCAGCACTTTCTGCTCTTACAGAGAAACAGAACTGGACAGCACCCACATGCATCTATCACTCTAACATTCTGGGAGGATCTGACAGCCTCTCTGGCCTCCACAGGCACTAGCCATGCACATGGCTCACAGACATATATGCAAAGATATGCAAACCCAATTTAGAAAGTTGAACAAATTGTTAGAGAAACACCCTGGAGCCCCAGAGGCCAAGGTGAGTACACATTAGTGAAATACAAATGGCATAGCAGAATTTGTATTTCTGTCAAATAAAGGAACTTCTTCAGGTTGAATCACACCGGGAAAAACAAACAAACAAACAAACAAACAAACCATGCCCCAAAGAGGCAGAGAATGAGAGGCAGAATGGACAGTTTCACAGTGCTCAGGGCCCTGTGCAGGACAGACCGACTGGGTTGGGGTAGCAGGACATCGTGACTGGGAAATCGAGGAAAGTGTTTGGCAAAGTGTATCAGAGGGAGGATATCTCTAGTGTTACTTTCAACAAAGCTATGCAATATATATTTAAATATATATCTCTTTATATATTTCTTTAATTTTGTGAAGGTTGAAAATATATAGAATAAGTACAAATCTATCTAAAAAATGCCCAAGATGTCTGTCCTCTTTCCGGAAATTCACTTGTTCTTAACATCTCCCTACATCTACTTCATTATTCTTCCCCTCTCTTTTTCTATAATTAAAAAAAAATTATATTCCAGCATAAGTTGTAGACACAATGTGATTTCACCTCAGTGTGGATTTCCCAAGAACAAGGCTATTCTTTTATAGACTCTTAGCTCAATTCCATTGCAAAATTAGAAAATTTAGCAAAATGTTTTGTAAAATTTAAGGTCAAACAAGAAAATGGAGGAAGGGGTTGGTTACAGGTCAGATAATGCAATGTCTCGGCGGGTGGGCTAGACACGCTCTGTTAGAACCATTCAACTCTGCCTTTGTCAGATAAGAGGCAGTTATGGAAGATGCATAAATGAATGAATATGGCCATGCTCCAGTAACAGGTAAGGCTGAAGGGATGGCTCAGCGGGTAACTTGTTGCCAGAGCTTGACCCATATTAGGCAGCTCTCAACCTTCTCATCTGGCCTCTGTGAGCGTTCACACCCATATCATATATACACAGCCAGCCAGCCAGAAACAAACACAAATAAAATTAAAACAACCACAATTTGTAAAATATTGTCTAGTCACATGTACCTGAAGACCATCCTTGTATTTGCCTTTCATAATTGATGTTTTTGGAGGGTACAGTGGTATCTCCTACTGGGGTTTCTCTGGCCTTTCTTCACAACTACACTGGAGTTATATACTTTTGTCCGTGTTGTGCTCTGTTTGTGTCACAGCTGGGGACAGGTGATGCTGCACGATGTCATTGCTAATGCTGGAACAGATGCTATTTGATTTTCATTCTTTTTTTTTTTTTTTTTTGAGAGGGGGAAGAACATCAACTTGACTTGAAGTTGGATTGGGAGAGAGGTGGGATACCTCTGGGAGAAGGTTGGGGAGGGAAATGTACTCAAACTACACTATATGAAAAACTTTAAAAATTTAAAACTAGAAATAAAGCTAAAAATAAGTAAATAAAAATGAGGAATTTGAATAGTTTCAGGCAGAGGCATAAATAGCTCAATAAACCGTAACAAGGGCTGTGTCATATGGAAATAACATGGGAAGGTAGGAACAAGGCCGGAGAAAAGGGTTTCTGACAGGAATGGACCAGATATGGACCTGTCACCATGGCTGTCAGAATAATGAGGCACTGTGACACATGCATCCCCCCTCTTGATTTTTTTTTCTTTTTTGAGACAGGGTTTCTCTGTGTAGCCCTGCATGTCCAGGAACTCACTCTGTAGACCAGGCTGGCCTCAGAACTCAGAAATCCACCTGCCTCTGCCTCCCAAGTGCTTAGATTAGAGGTGTCTTCATCAAAGGTGTTCTGGCTTGCATTATTTCTTATAATTCTTAAACAATACTACAAGGAACTGTGTGTGTGTGTGTGTGTGTGTGTGTGTGTGTGTGTGTGTGTGTGCGTGCCACTTTATGTGGAGATCAAAGGACAATTTGGAGGAATTGATTCTCTTCTTCCATTGTGTGGATCTCATAGATTGATCTGAAGTTGCCAGCCTTGGCATCAAGCACATTTCCCACAAGGCATCTTGTATAGTCTAGTATATGTCTATATGAAAGAATAGGTGTGTAGGGAACGTGTAAATTACAGAACTCTAAATTAGTGGTTCTCAACGTTTCTAATGCTGTGAACCTTTAACACAGCTCTCATGTTGTGGTGACCCCAAACCTAAAATTATTTTTGTTGCTGCTTCATAACTGTAATTTTCTACTCATAAATTTTAATGCAAATATTTGATGTGCAGGATATCTGAGAAGTGACCCCATGTGAAAGGCTCATTCAACTCCAAAAGGATTTAAACAACATTTGGAGTGATTTTGGTTTCAGCAGTTTTTCCATAAGCCACCCAAAATTTCATGAACCTGGCTGAGGCATACTGGTTTTATAGAACAGTCTGACACTGCTCATAGCAACTGCTTGTGTTTTATTATAAAGAGCCAGGTGGACACACCACTAGGTTCTTTCATTTGTGCACTGTTTTCTTTGACAGTGAGCTACATTGTCTGTCCCCAAGCCTGTCTATCCTGTCTTCTTGGCTGCTCTCTAAACACCAGTGCTATCCTGGCAGCAGCCTTTGGTCACAACTGCTCTGTTCATTTCGTCTTTTCTCAACTGTCATGGACACTTCGATCTTCTACCAAGACCCATGCTTTCAGATTGATTTAGACGAAATAAGTTGTAGTTTGAACGCCTCAGACACGCTCTTTCAGTTTTGTTTTCTGGTAGGTCTTGGCGTCAGAGTCTTCTCCCAGCCCAGGGTCAGTGTGTTCGATCATGGTTAGGGAACATATGATATGTATGTGTTACAACAGAAATGGTCCAGAACAATGAGAGCTACAGAAGGACCAAGGACTCTCTGTTGTGCGTAGGAAGAGTGTCTTCCCACCGTCTCACGGAATCCTTTCACCCTACGTATCAGGTTATGTTTTCTCTACATAGAGTTAGACAGGCTGTCACTAAGAGCATCAGTACCTGAAGCATATTCAGTTGTTCCTCACTGGCCATCTTAAGTTATTTGGGTGGTCTCTGAGATTTCTGTTGCTCTTTGAGTCATTGTTTATATTCACTGAAGCCAGTATCTGCATCCTATGATGACCTAGCTCCTTCTACTACCAAGAACCTCTAGTCCTAAGCATAAATATTTAAGTCGTCGCTGTCCCGTTTTATCCTTTCCATATCAGCTTTCAGACACTGAGCCCCTTCTCTGAGCTCCAGAGACTTTAAAACCGTTCTCACTCTGAGTTAGCACCCATGAGTGCCTGGTGGAAGATCTCCTTGGCAGCCAGCTGGTTTCTATCACTCTTCTCTTCTTCGGCTGCTGTGCCAGCAAAAGCACCGTGGCACAGCAGTGCCTAAGCTGGGCCTTGAGTGCTGGCAATCTGAATGGCATGGGAAAGTCATGCATGAGCATAAAGACAGCTCTGAGGAGGCTTTTCTAGGAGCCATAATGGCATGGGAGCAGTTGTGCAAGGCAGATGTCCATTGTCTTGCAGAATCTGCCCTTGAAGCCGTTGGCTTTGGCTACATCCCCAGAAAGAAGTACAATTTATCACACACACACACAGACAAAGGATGACTGTCCCTTAGATAAACCACAAGGGGCAGCTGATAAGGTAACACATCAGCCCTTTTCTTGAGAGGCAAAGAAGATAACTAAGAGGTCACCCAGAAGCATCAAGCCTCGTATATACATTTTTGTTTTTATTGTGTATTATTCTCTATTTGGGTCTGGTGAGGACAACTGTTACCTAAATGTCTGAAAAGCTGCAAGAAAGATGGAGAAATCAGAAACCAGAAGGCACAAGGGAAATCAATGTTACCACTTAAAAACCCCCTGGTCTGTAGCTTCAAACTAGCCAGAGCAGGCATAGAAGGAGCAATCAGTCATATACCAGTCAGGCCACACAAGGATTATGAACTTGGCAGAATTGTCAAGGGCAACAAACTAACCCTTATGATCTGGGACATTATCAAGAGAGGAAGCTTGGTCAGTTCCCAGAGATAATGCAAGATGAGTCTTCAATACCAGCACCAATGAACTCGGGAGCAACCAAGTTTTCAGTGTGTGGAAATGTGGACCAAGGTTGAGCTGGGAGACTGTCAGTCAGTGTGTGATAGCTCCAAGCTCATGCCTTTGCCAGCTCTCTTGGGTGGAGGTGGTACGCCATGGAAGATAAAGATGGAGGATTTGTATGAGAAACATCCTTGCCTCCTCCACTTCCCATCTCTCCATTCCAGTCGTAGAGGTCAAGATAGAAGTAGGGGTGAAATTTGTTCTACCTTTTCAATCCTCTACTGAGTTGCACCAAGTTTCTGTTGGAGGCAAGAGGCTACTTGTACCCTCCCTTTTCTCTTAAAATTTTGTCTTTAAAAAAAAATGTGCTCAACTTCTACAAAAAAAATTGCTTCAATCTGCTTTTTTTTTTAATTGCTCAATCTGTTCTTAATGTTCAAAATTTCCACAGTTTTCCCACCAGACTTTGTTTGAAAGCTAAGAATAGCAAGCAGGCTTCTTAAAGCGAAGTTAGGAATAGCAGAACTAATTTCTTGACTCTCCAGAGGACTCTGGGCAGCAGGAGGCAAATGAATGCTAAATTGATCACTGATTTGCTAGGGACCTTCAGCCTAAGGCATCTCTGGGTAGTTCTCTTTGGCTTCCTAGGACCGTGAAGCCTATGGAAGAATTAGTAGGTCAATTATTTCATCTCATTGTAAAGCATGTCTGTGTATAGATAGAATTGGTTATCTATTACAACGTACATTCTGCAGCACACTGTATTACATCAACTATAACCTCTTTGATAATCAATCTGGTATTTGCCTTCGTTTTTGTGTGCTCAGATAAAGCAGTAAATGCTGAGCAATTAATCATTTGATTTAGAGTACTTTTGAAAACACCTGATGGAATAAAATAAAAGTTCTTCAGGGGGCTAGGGAGGTAGCTCAGTAGTTTAAATATTTATCACGAAAGCATGATGTCCAGAATTTGGATTCTTAGAAACATATGTAAATGCTGGGCAGAGTTAGCAGCTTGCCTGTAATTCCAGACTTGGAAGGTAAAGTATAAAACAATGGTTCTCGACCTTCCTGCTGAGACCCTTTACTACAGTTCCTGGTGTTGTGGTAAACTCCCCCAACCATAAAGTTATTTTGTTGCTACTTCATATCTATAATTGAATCACAATGTAAGTATCTGAAATATCTAAAATATAACCCCATATGGAGTGAGACCATGTGTTGAAACCACTTGTGTGGGACTTATACAAACTGGCCAGCAAGATCAGCTGTGTTAGTGAGCTCTGGGTTAAGAGACTCTGCATCAATAACGAGGAAGAAGAGCCATAGAAGATGATTACTAGCATTAACCTCGGGCCTCCAGTGTATGTTCACCAGAATACATACAAAAGATACACACACACACACACACACACACACACACACACACACACACACCACTCTCATACGCTTGAAAGATGGAAAGATAAAAAAAATTATTCTTTGTAAAAAAGTATCTCAAATATAGGTGTTTGTGGACTTTCCCCTCTTCATTTGTTTGTTTATTGTTGATTTTTCTTTCTTTCTTTTTTTTAACAAAAACTATAGAATAGACTTCTCTGTTTTCCCCTGGATGCTTGGCAGGCAAAGCTCCTTTCCTTGCCTGAGGAAGACAAATTCTCCAGATGAGATGGCTCAGTTGGTGAGGGCAAACTTAACAATTGGAATCCTCTCTCTGGAATCAATGGTGGGAGGATCAAACTGATTCTGAAGTTGTTTTCTAACCTCTCTACCTATGCACAGCAACATAAGTACACTGTACTCACATACAACACACACACACACACACACACACACACACAAATACTCATGTGCACACATGCATGCACACCTTCACATGCACATGCATGCACATGGTGATCATAAATACACATTTAAAATAAGAAAGATGATTCCCTTTTCATGTGTTCTTAGCAGCATGACAGTCATCTTCGAAATCCTTTCCAAATCATGTTGAACGTCTCTGAAGTGTTATTAATATCAGCCTTTGAATATCCACGTCATATAATACTGAACTTGGAGAGGCTTTTACAAAAAGAAGGTTTCTGTTCATTTCTGTTTAAACCATCCTCTATCAAGATGATTTTTCCCCTCACTCAGGATTTTTTTTTCTCCCAAGGGTTTAGAATTTGATTAATAAGAACAAGCTCTCAACCCTGGCTTCATTATGGACTCTGGAGTCTCCTGTTCTGTTTTGTTGTTATTTGGAACACCATTACAGAATGCATTACCGTGTGCCTTGACCAGAGCCTTAGGGATCCATGTATTAGGAAGCTGAGTCCATTCTGTGGGGACAGAGGCATTTCATCCAGGGATTAAGAGTATGTGTCAGATTAAGGAAGTTTATCCTTTTAAGCATGAAATGCTTTGTATTATTTTAGCAATCTTAGAGGGAAATCTCTTCCAAATACATTATGCGCTTACCCATCTTCCTTTCTTGTCTTTTCTCTAGAGCTTGAGTTCTTGGTGTTTTTCACAGCTTACCTTTCTCCTAGTATCTGTGGGCAACATTGCAGCAGAGCCTGGCTCTTCTACCAGGAAGCCCCAAAGCCCTTTATTTTTAGATAACACCCTAAGACTGCCTGCCTCTCTCCCCTACCACTCCACCCGTAATAATAGATATTTGTCCAAGTTTTAAAACAGTATGGGGCTATGTGAAATGAGATGTTTATTATTTTGAATATATTCTGGGAGTTTTTAAATGGGTGAGAACAGGCCCATTAGCTGTGTAACTTTGGGTGAGCTCATTAGCCTTTCTCTGCTTTGATTTCCTAATCTATAAAGTGGGGATAACAGGTAAGTTTTAGGGATATTTTAAGAGTTAACTAGCCAGTTACTAGAGTGTCTGGCATATAGCAAATGCCTGAAAGTGTTCCTTCCATTAACTTTTCCTGTGGTAAAATAGTTTGGGAGATTGTGTGATTTTAAATGGATCCCTGGGCTCCCCTTCTATTGTTGTCCCTGACGTTTTCTCTTCTTTGGTTGAGGAATTGCCAAGATGAGAGTGGCGAGTCTGTGGGGATTATCTTGATTATTAACTGGTGTAGGAGGACATAGTCCACTGTGGGTGGTGTCTTCCCTAGGTACGTGGTCCTGGGTTATATAGGAATGGTAGCTTTGCATGAATGAGCAAGACAGTGAGTAGGCAAGCAGTAACCCAGCAAGCAGGGTTCCTCCATGATTCTTGCTCCCAGCTTCTGCTTTGAGCTCCAGCCTTGACTCTCCTCAGTGATGGATTGTAACCTGAACATATAAGCCAAATAAACTCTTTTCTCTCCAAGTCGTCTACTTACAGTAACAAAAAAGTAACTAGAATATCAGCTCCCTGCATTAAACACACGGGCTCTAAGAGGAGTGTACAGAGTGGATCCCACTTCTCCATTGTGGGTCGTTATCCTCTTTTCCCCTTGGAGGCTCCACTGATGATGTGCCCGACCCACTGTATCCAAGCTCTTCCCTGTATGGTCTGGAGTCTTGGTATCGCACTTTCTTTCTTGTCTCCGACCTGCCCCATACCCATCCTGTCCAGTCTCTCCTTTGAAAGATCCCCTCTGCCTGTCCTAGGCTTCATCTATAATTCATGTACGTTAGGTCATGAATCAAGAGCTCAGTGTAGGAAATGTTCTTGACCCAGACACACTGCCCAGTTCATTCAGTCCACTCCCGTGGAATAACCATTTATCATAGCATTTCACATGCCCATGATATCAAAAGCTAATTTCTGATTGCTCCTTTGTCTCAGCCTCATTTTCTGTGGCTTGCCACTGGAAACATGAGTTATCTTCTCCCCCTGCCCTTTTTTGGTACTGCACACTAACTCCCATAGATATTGTTTACATATGGCATTTTTTGATTTGAAATGACCTCATTCTCCTTTAGTTAAATTTTATTAAACATTTATCTATTTGCATGTGTGCATGTGTGTGTGTGTGTGTGTGTGTGTGTGTGTGTGTGTGTGTGTATGAATGCTAAGTAGTATGAATTAAGAAGTCAGAGAACACCTCCTGGGAGTAGGTCCTAAGAATCAAACTCAGGTCACCCAGTTTGGCAGCAAGCACTTTTACCCATGGAGCCATCCCTTTGGCCCTTTCTATTTCATTCTGAAGAAAAAAATATTTTTTTTCCCTGAGAATCATAGAAGAACCATAAAGACCCATATTTTTAGACCTAGTTGACTTTTAGGAAACTATTCATTCAGATCTTCCAAGTGAGTGTCCCAGAATTTCTTTCTTGGTTAGTGTTCAGGAAGCACTTCCTCCGTGCAGCTGATTGGTTACCCTTGGAAATATTCATTGCTTGCTATGTGTTTGGAGTTCAGGAATCAGAGTTCTGGTCTCACAGCCCTCACACACAACACAGAGCCTGTGCACAGAGTTTGTTCAATAGATAGTTATTAATTAATGAATCAGTGAGGCAGACAATTATAGAAATTAAGAGGGATCCATAGGGACTATAGTAATTAGGAAAGGCTTCATGAAAAATTAAAATTTGTAGTGGGCCTTGGAGGATGTGTAATTTTGATTTATTTTGGCCAGCAACAAAGCTCAATTTTCAGAAGGTTTTTCTTGTGTGGTTTCAAGACACACAAGACATAGTGTATAAGACATAGTGTTTTTGAAAATATGGTCACTTCTACAATTTATATTTTGTCAATCTATGCACATGGGTAATCTTTCAAACTTTAGTGTTCCATTTCTTCCCCTCTGGTGTTTTAAATTTTCCATTTTGAGGGACTTTTACCTTAAATATATTTATTTTTTGAGAATGTGTGCTTATATTTTGTGTACGTGCATATAAGTGTATAGACATCTGTATGTCAGAGGTCACACTCAGATACATTCCCCAGGATGTTGCCCACAAATGTTTTTTGAGACAGCATTTCTCACTGGCCTGGAACTTACCAATCAGCCTAGATTGGCCTAACATTTGCTTGTCTCCTCTTTTTGTGAGTTTGACTCTTTTCAAATCTTTCATACTTAAGATTTCCTGTGTTCCTCGCCTGTGTGCAGGGTTGTTTTAAAGTGTCTCCTCCACCCCAATTTAGTCATCACAAATCTCTTTAGCTGATCCCTATGATAGAAGGAAGGGCTTTGTGTCTTCTTTGATCTTGAAGAATAGCTTTGCTGGAAATAATTATCAAGATTTAAAATATACCATTCTATCCTCTCCTGACTTTTAGAGTTTATTCTGAGAATTTGGTTATTTTGATGATTGTGTGAAGTGGAATTTTCTGGTTCCTTGGGAGACTCAGTTGTGCCATGTAATGTTTTTCTAGAAGCTGTCTTATGAGAGGAGGCTTTGCTGAAGGAAATGCACAGGAGGAGGTTTGGCTGAAGGAGACACATAGGAGGAGGTTTGGCTGAGGCAGACACTTGAGAGGACTCATGATGCTTGGAAAGAGTATAAGTATAACTCAGCATACAGTGAATGGCACTTTTGCATTGGTTCACCTTGCAAGGCTTTGCTGGTCTTCTCTGATCTTCAATTATTGAGACTTCTGGAAACATGCCAGAGAACTTCTTGTAGTATCTGGCTGCTTCTTGCTGCTTCTGCAGGCTCATGCTAACTTGGCAAAGCCTTGTGGTTTCTTCTGGATAGAGCTGCTGCTACTGATTTGTGTCTGATGTTTTGGACTGGACTGTTGATATTCTGACAATGAAGACTGGAATTGCCCGAAAGAACTACTTCTAAACAGGTTCACATCCCCCTTGTCCTATTAACCATCTTTCTCCCCTACTATTGGTTGGTAGGCTAGAAGTGAAGTTGAAGCATTTAAGAACCCTTATTGAAATTGATTTTTAAAAAATCTAAGCGTACAAACATGCCTTTATAAATAGTTTGCTTCTTACTTCCCACAGCTTTTTAATTTGTTCTGTTCTATAATCTTGGTGATTCAACTACCTAATGACTTTGAAAGTGTCTTTTCTAGATGCGTCTATTTGGGACTCTAAATGCCTCCTATAACTAGACTCTCATATCTTTCTTAATATGTAGGAAATTTACTGCTTATTTTGTGGAATTTACTTTTTAATTTTTACTTATTTATTTATTTGCCCATAGACTATGTCTGGGCACCTTGGTTTAGACCCATCATTCTTACCTCCCGTCTCTTACTCATGTCCCAAAGGTCTTTATTTTGTTTCCCATTATTGCTAGCTGAATGTGCCAATTAACTCACCAGCATTATGCCTAAATCTTGTTAGTTTTTCTCCCACTTATTCTAGTTACCTTTGACATTTTCAGCTGTATTTTAAATTTTGCTTTTCTGAACTCTACTTCCAAATTCTTTGATGATTTTTCCAGGGTCTCCAGGTCAGTTTTGGATTTTCCCCATGTTGTGTCACCTTTGTATTTCATCTGCTGGTACTAAAGAGTTAGAAACTTCTGAGGAGCCATCTTACCTTGTGGTTTTATTTTTCTTTCCAACTCCCCATATCCCACATTTCGGTCATGAAATTAACATTTCTATTGGAATGTTTATGTCCTCTACTATTAAATGTGAGTCTTCTTATAGAATAGCCTCCTTTTAACAGTGTGCCCTGGGCTATTAGTTTGTTGTACAGAGTTGGATTTAGTCCAAGTGGACTGTAGTTTTCTGTCTCATTGGGGGCTGTATGTGGTGGATCCTAACTCTGTATGCTCTGTAAGTCTGAGGGGGTTGCTTTCTCTGCCTGAGTAGTGGAGATGAGGTTTGTCCGGTAGTCTAGGCTGTTACAGTGTAGACAGTGTAGTACATGAGTTTCACTCAATGTGGTTGCTCCTCCAGGAGTTTACCAGTACTGTATGAAGCACGTAGGAGCAATTGATGGTATTGTCCCTTGTGTGTACAGTGACTACAACAACTGTTATTTCTCTTTCTTGTTCTATGAGTGTATGTCTAGCAGTTGGTCTTCAGCCCACCCAGTTCCTTACCCCATACCTGTGCCAACCAGGAAAGAACATCCATAGGAATTTTTGTCTGTCTCTCTTTGTGTGTGCAGGCATATGTGTGTGTTCATACATGCTTCTGTGGTATATATGTGGTAAACCTATACATACAAGGTCACACACAGAGAAGAATGTCAGATGTCCCACTCCATATCCCCTCCATCTAATTCTTTGAAGATGGTCTCTCACTGAAGTTGAAGCTAAACTGGTAGTCATTAAGCCACAGAGATCTTCCTGTCTCCAACTCCCACGATGTTGGCCTTAAAGGTGTTTGCATAGCATGCCTCTTTCTGTGTAGCTGCTGAGCTTCTACACTCGGGTCTTTACGTTTGCAGAGTAAATGCTCTGACCCACTTGGCTATCTTACCAGACCCTGTCCTATCTTTAATCCTAAATTCTGTACCTTACCTTAGGCAGGACTAAGCTGTGGATGGAGTAAGATGCATATTCTCTCATATGAGGCCTCAACTCTGCTGAGGATCATTTAGTGTCAAAGCTCTCATACTATGTGTTCAAAGTGCTGGCTGAACCTCCACCTCTGCTTAGGGAGGAGAAACATGAGCTTAAGAGCATCATGGGCTGGTGAGATGACAAGACTTCTATCAACCCGATGACCTCAGTCTGATCCCACAGGGTGGGAAGCAAGAACAGCCTTCTATGACAAAAATAAACAAATACAGTAAAAACATTTTTAAAAAGCAACCATATTACAACACCAACCACTGTGGAAAAGAACGTGGCAGAGGTAATACAGTGTAGCTCAAAAGCAGATACAACAATGAAATAAGATCTATAAGAAAATACGGAAAATGAAAGAACCCGACTTAAAGAATTGACACATAAATATGATTAAAATATTGAGAAAAAAGTGAGTGAAGACATAGATAAACCAAAATAACTTTAAAAGTAAAAAAAAAAAAAAAAACCTTTCTTCCTGTGGAGAGCCAGGATCTTCTCCCTAGGCTTCTCATTTTGGAGTCTATTATGTGTGAGAGAGAGTGTCCGCGCTGCTGCCAGCTGTATTCCTTTGTCCTGTAGTCCAGCAGGTCAGACTGGACAGGCCAGTGTGGAGGCTGAGCTGCTTATTTGGCAGCTGGTAGGGTGGGAACAAGGCTACTGCAGCTCTGTTCACAATATGGGCTATGTATGTAGATCAGGGGATATGGATCCATAGGACCTGCCCATGAGCCTTTCTCCCTGGCTGAGCTTGTGAACTGCTCTGAGATGGCCCCTCATACCTGAGATAGGCTGTCAGCACATCCTTAGGTGTGGTGAGAGTAACTTCTAGATATCTGCACCTTTGAGGGAGGGGACTAAACCAAACTGATCTGTACCAGGGGAAGGGAGGGATCAATATGGTAGCTCCAGCCATACCTGTGTCCACTTCTCACAGGAATCCATCCAGACGTTGTCAGGAATGGAATCCCAACTCTGTGTGTTTCAGCACATCATGCCGGGTTACTTGTCCAAAATGGAGATGAAGGTGGAGGTAATAAAGGATTTTTTGTTTGTTTTTTCATAATTTCTTTTCTTTTTTATTAGATATTTTCTTTATTTACATGTCATACGATATTTCCTTTCCCAGTTTCCCCTCCAAAAAAAAAAAAAAACCCCAAAACCAAAACACAACAACAAGAACAAACCCTTGTTCCCTCTCCCCCCCCCCCGCCCCCCACCCCCCCCCCCCCCCCCCCTTACTGGCTCTGGCATTCCCCTACACTGGGGCATAGAACCTTCACAGGGCCAAGGGCCTCTCCTCCCATTGATGACCAACTTGGCCATCCTCTACTATACATATGCTGCTGGAGCCATGTGTACTCTTTGGTTGGTGGTTTAGTCCCTGGGAGCTCTGAGGGTATAGCATAGCTATGTTGAGAGGATGCATGAGATTAAACATCTCAACCTATTTTGTAGGAACTGACATGAGCTATAGGTTCACAGGAGAAGAAGTGGGGCCTAGGGGACCAGCAGTCTTGATCCAAGTGTGGTCTGCTTCATCGTTATCTCGGTTCTGCCTCTACAAGGAGGTTTGAAGATATCCTTGTCACTTGATAAGACAAGTTGGTTCCCTTGATGACTGTTCTTGCTTTGGGTGTGAGCTCATTGTATGGTCTGTCTTCAAGGTTCTGCTGTTCCTGAAACCCAAGGTGACTGCAAGTTCTAGATAACGACAGAGATGCCCAGATGCTCTGGGGAGTCTGGAGCCATGTAAAACCTGCAGCAAGATGCCTTAGTGATTCTGATTTTGTGCCTTCCCCTTTGAAGGGGAATCAGATCTATTAGGAACTGTGTTTTTGTTTGGTCAGTTTAGTTTTTGACACAGGGTCTCAGGTAATTCAGGATGGCCTTGAACTTGATATGTAGCCAAGTATGACCTAGAACTCCTGAACTTCCTGAATCTACCTCCCAGGTGCTGGTATTATAGACATGCACCATCTTGCTCAGTTTATGGGGTGCCAAAGATCAATCCAAAGGCTCCAAATATCTTGCGCAAATACTTTACCTACTGGGACAAACCTGCGACAAACAGGTTTAAGACAGATGCTCCCTGAGTTACCATGGTACACCCTGCTTATTTTGTGGGCCCAACTGAAGTGAGGATGCTTTTAGGAAAAACAGCTGTGGCACTTTCCTGTCCTCAAAGACTGGACTTTCAATTTTAAACAGCAGTGCTTCCCACCTGTCTTTGCATCTGAGACTGCATTCCCCATTATGTAGATGGCCCCCAAATTTGTGTTCAAGAAGCAATTGGTTTCCAGAATCCACACTGCCTCTCAGGGGTGGTCGTCCATTGATTCAATGAAGAGAAGAGGCCATTGGAAGGAGATGTAAGAAATCAAGATTCTGTAGCCCCAAGCAGTCAGACCAGACTGGAGAACTTCACCCTAAAGACAGGTTCCTGTTAGGACATTGGCATTATGTGATGAAGCCAGAGGCCCAGGGCTCAACGGCACAGGTTTGCAGGGTGAGGGACGCACTTGAACTTACCAAGAGATCACTTTTCTTTCACGTACAGCTCCTCCAAGGGGGATCCTCTCTGTGATGGCTCACTGTGAGGAACATGCTCACTCTCTTTTCCTTACCATGACACCAAGCCTTAGAGCTCTTTATTGCTCTTACAATTCTAAAATCTATCCTTTCAGGATTTTATTCTATCACCCACTCTACTGTTGCATCCCAATACCTTCTAGAATGTCCTACTTCAGCCACTCACTTGCTTTGGTTAAATCTTGTGAAGAGCCAGAAAGAGCTAAGTGTTTCAAAGCTACTTCTCCCATTCCACAGCTAATTTTTTGAGAGTATGGAAGACTCAATCTCTTTTTAAAAACTCCCTCCCCCACCCCCCTCTCTCCTCTCTCTCCTCCCCTCTCGTGTGTGTGTGTGTGTGTGTGTGTGTGTGTGTGTTTGTTCACCTGTAGGTCAGAAGACAACTTGTAGGAATCAGTTCTCTCCTTCCATGATGTGGGTTCTAGAGATCAAACTCAGAATGCCAGGTTTGGTAACAGGCTCCTTGACACACTGGACCACCCTGCCAACCCCTCAGGACACTGTTTTAAGCAGCACATAGTTTCACTGTTGCTCCAGTGTGGCTAGAGTTAGGGTGTGTTTCATCACAAGAAGTTTTAGCACACATCCAACCCTTTATCATTGCTGGATGTTGGAGGCCTTAATTATCCAGAGTTCTACTTATGGACCTATGCATCTTTTTCTAATTATACGTGTGATACATATTGATTCTATGACTCAACTGGATTCACTGTGATATTTTCATACATGTGAATATCACATGTTGATTGGCTTCTCTTCTACTTTCAATTCATTAGCTACCCCTCTTTTTTGTGTTTCCTCATAGAAGATGTGTGGTTCCTTCTGAGTCTGCTTGTTTTGCTCAGCAAACCCTCTAGTTTTTCCCACTTTCCTGCAAACAATAGGGTTTCATTCTTCTTTATGGCTGGATGACTCTATCTTGTACCTGTGTCATATTTTCTTTAACTATTCATCTTTTGATAGATGTTGAGGCTGATTCCTTATCTTGGCTATTGTGAATGGCACCATGATAAACATGGATGTGCAGGGATCTCTGTTGTAAGCTGACTTTAATTCTTTTACAATAGCTGGATCAAATAGTAGTATGTTTTATGTTTTATTTTTCATTTTCATAATAACTGAATAGTTGATGTTCCTATCAATAACATATAAGGATTCTCTTTTTCTCCTTGTACTCCTTATCAGCATATGCATTTGTTTATTTATGGCTTTAGGGGTTTATTTCAGTGTGTATATTTAATAGTATGCATCTAACTGGGGTAATATGGGTCAAAATTAGCTCTGATTGACATTCAATAAATATATTTAATGTGGCCTGAGCCTGTGTTCCCTTTCTATCTATTAACAAGGTCCTTGTTCTCAGGGAAGATTAAAATCAAAACCAGCATAGAGTACATACACATATACACTTTGACTTCCTAGGAAAAGTCTAAGCCTTCTTCTCATATTGATTATTGAGTTGATAATAAAGACAAACAAACAAACCAACAAGAATTGTTTCTAAACCTATAATCTGACAGTATTCCTTAGACCTGTGGAGTTTTGGACATGAACACCAAAAGACCTGGGTTTTCTTCTGGCCCTGCCACTCTCGCTGTATGACCTTATGTAAACTCTTTGACTTTTCTGAGCATTCATTTCTTCAAGTCCTAAACAGGAGTATAGACTCTGTTTCCATTGTTATATCTCTTAGGCAAGACCGTGCTGTCTATTGGAAGGGGAGTATGTTTCTTAAATCCCTGGCTTCTGATCTGTCAGCACCAGGAGCTCCTCAGGGCTCCAAACACCAGTGTCATTGAAGTGTGATTTCTTTCCACATTGTCCCTGCTTTTTCTTGTCTCTTTTGTTTTTCTCCACAAGGTATCTCGGTCTCTTTGGGGTGATATACCAATCTACCATAAACTGGGTGGCTTATAAAGAGAAAACTGTTTTCTCCATAGTCCTGTTGGGGCCCATTTCCATGTTCATAGATATCTAACTTCTAAGTTTGCCCAAGACAGAAGAAATGAAGAAGTTCTCTGCATCTCTTAAAACGATACTAATTCCATTCATTAAGAGTCTATCCTTCTGTGTAATTGCCTCTCTAAGACCCTGTCTCCAAATCCCAGGACATTGGGAATTCAAAGTTAAAATCAGCACAGAAGAGTCATTCAATAAATAAAGTATGTAAGAACCATGGTCACATGTCCCACAGCCTTAAGTGGTCTTAACATCATCACTACCCTATTCACTAATAAATAAGAATACCACACACCATTACAAAAGCAAACAATACTTTTTTGATACATGGTGCTTGGAAATCAAGCCCACATCCTCTTGTAAACAAAACATATTTTGCCACTAGGCCACATGCCCAATCCCAGGATTACCTTCTGGAACCACTGAGCATGTGCCATATAAGGGCTAGGTATTTTGCCATATTTAACTCTTACAACAGTCCTATGAGGTAAATGGGATTACGATTCTTGTTTTGTGGTATGACTCTAAGTAAAGACCTACAAAAGCCACACAGGTAAAACAATGCAGCTTTCCACCCCAAGCCTATGGGGCTCTGCAGTGCATCGACTTCCGAGCGAGCTACTCCATTAGGTCTGTCTTCAAGATGGCGGCCATTCATTTTCTCCAGTCAGCCTGAGCTGATTTGAGAGGACACCAGGCCTCTAACCTAACATGGTCAATGAGATGATTTCAGGTTAGGTAGAAGGGGAAGGTAAAGGAGAGGCACCCTTTAAGGCTCTCAGAGCAGAGCTTCTCCTGTCTGAAGAGAAATAATTGGCTTCTTTGTTCCGCTGAGAGAGCCAGAGGTGAGCTGGGAAGATGACTGCCGCTCTCTCTCACCTCTGCTTCCAGGTTCCTTCAATTTGAAAGCCACTGAAGTGAACGCAAAAGGCAACAAGGGCCTGAGGCCTTGGCACTTTGGCACATCCTGCAAACGTCAGCACAGTCTTATCTAGAACGCAGCTGAGGAAGCAGTTTCCCGGAGCATGACTCTAGGCTGAGAGAGATGGCTTGCTTGTTTTCTCTCTTTTGTTTTTCTCCCATTCCCACAGGGCTCAAGGATTCAGTGCTGGTGACATCTTTGAGCCAAAGAGGGGGGGGGGGAGGGATGCTGCCTGGTAGGAGGAACGAGGGCAAGGTCTGGTCTGCTTCCCTGCCCTGGAACATTCCCTTCTCCATTTGGAAGCCTCCTAACCTGAAGCACAAATGAGACCCCCTGGGATCCCAAAATAGCTCCCCTCACAGCTGCACAGCATCCTTTTATAGCTCAGCCTGTCTGTAGCATTGACCTTCTTTCACAGACCCTCCTGAGGTCAGGGCTGCCGAACACCAGGCTCAATGTCATGTGAGTGTAGAAACCTTCATAAAGGACCTATTATGGTGTTGTCATTGTCTTTAGGACTTGCCACAAACCTGAGAGATTTTAAAGGGCCAAATTTGTTTTGATTCACAGCCAGACCATTTTATGTCCAAGAATAACCTAGAAGTTGGTCAGGTCCCTGGTCCTACGCTCAGGACAGGTGAGAACGATATGCTTAGGGGCAATAAAACACAATGTACTGATTTCTCTCTAGGCAGAGAAACCTGTATTCCTCCAAGGAAGATTCACCATCTGGCTTTATGTAAATAATATCCTCTTATTGGTGATAGAAATTGGGGTCATTCATTCGTTCAACCTAATCCTTGCTATTTATACTCCACCCAGAGTGTTCTGTAGAGCAAAGTTATGGACCCAGCCTGATATCTATGCTTCCTCCTTAAACTACACCTGAAACAAATGGACTCTGACCAACTTTCTAATATACAGCCAGCCTACAGACAGGAATTGAAGTATCCATTAGAGACTCTTAGGTCAGAGAAGAGTCACCAAGACAGATATTACCCTAAAGGTCTGTCATATTTTAGTGAGCCTACTCCTGCTTTCAAAAAGGGTCACCAACATTTCCTTCTGTGACACAAGCAAACATACATATATATATACATACGTATATACATATGCATATATGTATATATATACACACACATATACATACATATACATATATATACATATATAAATATAACTTTATGTGTATGGTATTTTGTCTGTATATGCCTATGTACCACATGCATGCTTGGTGATTGCAGAAGCCAGAAGGCAGCATCAGATCCCCTGGAACTGGAGTTACAGATAGTTGTGAGCCGCCATGACACAAGTATATTTTGTAAAAAGCAAGCTCAGGATGCCTATGAAATGTCCTCCTAGGTAGTTTTCTTAAGATTTTATTTTATTTATGTGTTTGTATTTGTACTGGTCTGTGTATATGTGTCTCTGTGTGTGCGTGCCTGAGGAAGCCAGGAGAGGACATTGGGTCCCTTGGAGCAATTGCAAGTGATCTGAAATGATTGGTGGGATATGAACTCTAGCCCTCATGACTGACAGCAAGTGCTCTTAACTGCTAAGCCCAACTCCCCACCCCCAAAGCAGTTTTCTGAAGTCAAGGCACTCTTTCTAAAGTTAATGGGTGGGAATAAATCTTTGAGGATCTACCCTCACAGAGTGGAGGCCTGAAGTGGTCTAGAGTATGCCAGGCATATCTGTTGGAAGTCTTCAAGCCATGTGGTGTGTTCTGGCATTTGAATTGCCACTCTGTGCCAGGTATATGACTCTTGAATAAGCCACTGCAACTGCCTGAGCAACTGAAATGGTAACCATTCATTGACATGAGAAACTCATGCCCTATGGTTCAGAGTCTACATAATTCCCTCTGGACGAGGACTGTCATCATTTTGACTCAAGATCCAATCATTTTCTATCTTATTTTATAGCCAACACTTCAAACACATGATATAGTTTGTATAGCTGGATAAAATGGTCCTCTCCCCCCTTTCTCATTATACAGACTCTCTTTTATCCCATGGAATTCTTGTCATTATAATTGTCACTAAAGGCATGTGGCACGATGTGGCAACAGGATTGATGCAAGCTGCCATAAAAAGGAAAAACAAAAAAAATCCACAGAACTAGATGTGGTCTAAGTAGTGAGCCCGGGGTTAACCGGGAAGCCTTTGAAAAAAAAAAAAAAAAAGGAGGAAGAGGAGAGGAGGAAGAGGAGAGGAGGAAAAGGAGGAGGAAGAGGAAGATGAAGAGAGTCAGAAGAAGTGAAGGAGGAGGACAAAGAGAAGAAAGAGGAGGGGGAGGAGAATAGGGGAGGGGGAAGAGGAAAAAAGAAGAAGAAAAAAAGAGGCAAATCTGGATACTTATGAAAAACTACTTTTTTTTTCTGTAAAAGAAATTGAGTTACTTCTCAGGCTTTGAAGTCTCACTCTGCTAAGTAGGATCCTAGGCAGAGCCAGCTCAGGGCCTTTTCCTTCAAGGTAGGAATGGGTTTTATTTCCTGCTGAGTGGGGAAGGAGAAGTGGGTGTGGAGACCAGAACCCAGGTCCTCAGTGGTCACCAGCAGCCCCTCCTGCATTAGCTGTGAGGGCTTCAGAAGTGTGCTCCTAAGGCTGAGAGGACACCTCCGGCCAGTAAGAACAGGTGGACAATTCTAGTTTGATTTGGATGTGTGTAAGCTGACATCTATTTGAAATAGACTCAGTTTGATCCTTTTAAACCCATGAAAATTCTCATAAAAATGCATAAATATGATTATTTGTTGTTACAATTTTAGAATTTAGATAAATTTTTATTTTTAAATCAATCTGTAGTTTAAATATTGACAAAAATGTTTACAGATGGGTTGGACTTTGCCTCTTTTCTTCTGGGTAGTAGGTATCTCTCCAACTATATGACTTAGTAGTGATATTATATCACCTTCTGAAGAGCTAGCATACGGGCCTGCTAACAATAATGGCTGCTTACTGGCTGAAGACACTTATAGGATAATCTGAATTTGTTGGGTAAGTTGGGACTTAGTCTCAGAAACACCAGCTCTCCAAATATGCTGTTATGATCAAAGTGTTGCTGATAACCTGAAAAGATCTGACTTCCATTTGTTTAGTTCATATGTCAAAATGAAAATTCATTTCCAGTAGTGGCATTAAACTCTCACTCAACTTTTGCACTTAAAACAGCTACCTTGATTAAGAATAGAATTTGGATGGTGGGGTGGGGTGGTGGTGGTGGGGTAAACAAACAGGCAGTGGCTGTGGGAAAGCCCGGAGCTCTTTGAGCTTCCTCTACCATTTCTATCTCACTCTTGGGTTCTCCGATGCCCTGTGACATTCTGTGTCTTTGGGAATTGGGTTGAGACAGTTCCAGCAGCTTATCTAGACACAACCCACTCAGGCCACTACCATATCTGTACAAGATTTGGCACAAGGACAAACTAAAGCAGGAAATGCTGGGCTCTACTGAAGAGCATCTACAGCCTCTCCCTGACCACATGGATGGCCCTAGGCTTTTCCTTGGGAAACCCTTGGCACCTATAAGCAATAGTGCTCCTCTTCTTTCTTCCCTAGTTCATGGCCCCATTCATCTAGGGATAAACTGTAGAAATTTGCTGGATCTGTCCTTATAGAACTCCAAAATGCACTGTGCTTAGTGGGGTCTTCCCTCTGACTCTGGCTCTGACTCTGACCTCTGCTCTATGGCTCCAGTTACCTATGCAGTCCCTTTATTCTTGGGCTCTACAGTTTCAAGGCATTTCTTTTGTGAGTAAGTGTGTGTGTGTGTGTGTGTGTGTGTGTGTGTGTGTGTGTGTTGCCTCAGACCTAGAAACATCCCTGGATCCTGGTTCTTTCCTTTGGATAAAGGTGGTTCTGATTCACAGCCAAGGCACCAGGGATGGATGTAATTACATTGGCTTTGTGTCTGGCCCTTTGGAACGGTCAAAGGTAGAGATAAAGACAAAATACAACATGAATTCATAGTGATGTGCCATTTAAACTCAAGACTTTAGGGCTTTAACTCAACTGCATCTCTTAGATTTTTCTTCTTTGTGACAAAAAGTGTTAGCACTAAGAGTTCTAAGACAACTCTTCGTCAGTTTTAATCCAAAATACTTGTCGGAATAGCAATGTTGGAAAACAGTTCCACCACCATGACATAATGACAGAAAATAGCTGGTCATACTACAAATGCCCATAATCATGGAACCTGGGAAACTGAGGCAGGATGATCTTAAATTTGAGTCCATGGGATGTTTTCTTGATTAATTGTTGATGTGGAAAGGCTCAGACATGAGTGATACCATTGGCCACGGGGAGCTAGCAGGTAAGCAGCACTCCTCCATGACCTCTGCATCAGCTCCTGCCTCCAGGCTCCTGCTTTAAGTTCCTGCCTGCCCTCCCTTCATGATGTATACCTATATGCTGTAAGATAAAATAAGCTCTCTTCTCCCTGTGTTGGTTTTGGTTGGGGTTTTATCACAGCAATAGAAAGCAGACCAAAGCTTCAGGGTAAGCGCAGAGCAGAAAGTACTCGGGAAATACCAATTAGCTGATTTTATAACACATTTCCACCCTCGCATACACTGCTCAGAGCACTTCTGTTTCAGTTCATTTGTTTGCTTTTGGTCTAGCTAAGATGTGAGTTAGTCCACTTACTCACATCTAAAAGACTTCTTTAAGATATATTCAGATAGCAGCACCACTGTTTGTTTACCTGTATGTGTTGACATTAATTTGAGGAGATCCCAGCTGCAGTTATTCCTATTGTTGACATTACCAGTCAGTTCCCAAAAGAGGTGGGTCTCTTCCCAAGACTTACCTGACTACTGCACTAACTGGCAGAACGAATCTAAAGATTTATGTCTGACCATGTTTAAATATTGTTTTCATTGACTGTTATCTCTTTCACTCTCATTTTGTGCTATCTGGATCAAGCTAATTTTGAGTCAAACATCTTTAAAAGGGCCTGGCAATGAAGCTCGTTGGTAGAGTGCTTGCCTACCATACATAAAGACCTGGGTTCTATTCTCAGCACCATACAATAAAACAAAAGAAAAACTCGAAGGAAATCCTTGACTGCTAAGCTACCTCCAGGTGAATGCCAACAGTAGGGGGTCAAAGCCTGAGCCCCTCTCCTTTTCCTTTGTAGACCTTGGAGAATCTAATTTGCCTCTAGGTTTACAATGGCCATTTCATAAATATGTAGGTTAATTGCCTGCACAATAATATTTAGCTGGGCATTTCCAGTCCTCTGACCATTTAAACTAACAGTCAAGGGGTTGTGGAGAGATGGCAGTTAAGGGCACTTACTGTTCTTGCAGGGAATTTGGGTTCCACTCCAGTACCCTCATGGTGGCTCACGACCATCTGTACCTTAGGTTCTAGTGATTCTAATCCTTTTGAGTGCTCATATGGGGTCACAGAGCACATATGAATACATATAGGCAAAACATTTATATACATAAAATAAAAATAAGTAAAAATCTTTAAACTGACAGTCAGATGCCAAAGAATAATACTGTATAAGTATTTCTCTGGCCCCTGGATGTCATGGACTTCATCCTTTTGGGATGCTGTCAACACTGGTACTGAGAACTTGAGAAGGATCTTGGGAAGCAAAGGCATCATCTTTCATCACCCGTGTCTGTTCTTTAATATAATCGGATTCACAGATTCTGTCTTTGCCAAAGGTAGGACTTCACAGCTTACTAATTATTAGATTATTATATCATTATGTTAGAGTAAATGTAGCAGTTACATCAGCACAAAGATATTACTTATCTATAAAGAGACATTTCTTCTGAAAGAAAGCTCATTGGAAGGAGGCCATTGGCTCAGAGAAGTGACTGTTTAGTTTCATGGGGATGAGGACACATTGTACAGAAAAAGTAACTCAATAGACAGGTTGATTGTCATTTTATTTTTCTGAGACAGGGTGTCACCAGGTTACTCAGGCTGGCCTTGAATTTGCAACCTCATTTGCCTCTGCCTCCTGGGTGTTGGGGTTTTAAGTGTATGCCCTTACACCTGTATCATATTCTATTTAGTCACTAATCGAGGACTATTTATATTTTCAGAAGTCAAGTTATGAAGACCAAAGGAGCTTCCAGGGCAAAGCTGGGTTCTAATTGGTTGCACTATTTCAAGAGTTCATTGGTTCAAAGCTTTGGCAAAGACATTTCAAAGCGAGTCTTCTCGGTCATGCCTAACTCTCCAGTGTACAATAGCTTATTTGTTGTAGATAAATATCTGACAAGGCCCTGATCAATTCATATTCGTAAATGAAAACTTCCAAGAGGCAATTGTCTCTCCTTAAAAAACCAGATACATGTATTTTTATTACATGTTGTATTCAAACTGCACTTAGGCCTGTGAAGCAGGAACAACCAGCCAAATGTTACTGAGCAGGAAGGATATTTCTGGTCTCTCATGCCCTTGGATATGGTAGCCCTTAGGCAGTGCTCCATTCACTCCACCCATAGCATCAGTGCTGGTCATCTCAGTAGACCAAACCAGTCTGGGAGAGACAAAGCCTGTTTACCAGTTTTGCCTTCCCTGTTGAAAAGCTCTATTACCTTGGGAAAACAACGTGATTAGTTCTTACTTCTTCTGGCTATTCAAGCAGGAACAAGAATCCATGCCTACCGTGTATTTCCAGGTTGTCATGGGGTCATTCACAAGTATGAAAATCTTGGTAAGCTGTAAAGACATAGTTATGAACCCTTGTGGGTGGTCTTCACGTTAACCTGCTCTCAAACAGCCTAGAAAAACAGAAGACATCCTTTTTAAGGAGAAGGCCAAAATTTCCAGTTTGGCTTTCAGCCCTTTAGAGTAACAGCACTTCATTCACTTTACATAGGCTGTGATGTCTCTTTGCTGTGATATTACCATTTGTCAGTGGAGCTGAAGATCCACTCCTCCACATCTCATCATGCCAGGAACCAAGCTAACAGCTGTGACTATGTGGACCATTCACCTTTTTCGACTGAGAAAAAGAGCCAACAGAACTATGCATTTGCTCCCAAAATGCCTGCTTGGATGTGACATATGTCACTGTCACTTATCCATAGAACAAAGTCACATAGTCATGTAGGATGCCAGCTGAGTAGGAATTGTAGTCTTTAATTCGAAGAGGGTTACCAAATACTAAGAACAAGAAGATAATTGCCCATGGAGATGAAGTTTGCTCAACACTATGTCTCCATCACCAGAACCAAATGTGAAAAAGGAGATACTTCAATCCTTACTGGGTAGACTGGTAGTCATGACTCTGGAATTGTTGCAAGGATTGGTAGATCCCCTTTTCTACATTGTGTCCTTTCTCACTTAGGAGAAGAAAATTAAAAAAAAAAAAAAAAGACTCAGGGCCTTGGGGTTAAAAGTCCTAGTAGGGAGAGCTCCCTCAGAGCACGGAGATAATTTTTAGGGATTATGTATGAAGTATCTATATGAGCAAGTCAACAGAAATAAGAGAAGGGAAAGCAAATTGGAAGGAGGGCATGTTTGAAAGTACGGTTATTATTTAGAGAGGCGGAGGTTATAGTATTACTCTAATCTGGGCAAGGATTTATTGCAGAAGGGAAGTAAGTAGCCAGGCTGCCCGGGTTTGGAATGATGGTCTAGCTGATGTGGAACTAACAGAACATTCACTGATATTATTTTAGGAGTCACACCAAAGCAACCATTTAGTTTAAGCAATAGTTTAGGGTGTGGTTTTGATCCAATCAAATAACATTCTGTTTAGAATGGTTCTGTTTCATTTGGAGGGAGCAAGTGTTCCTGTAATGATATGAATAAAGATAAAGAAAGCACAGAAGTGAATGGGGTGGGGTGAGGTGGAGATGGGAGAGCTTTCTGCTGCTCCTCAAGCAGAGTGTACTCATCGCTAGCACCTCACTCAATCTGTTCAGCTTCACTTCCTCCCTGAGAACTTTCTGCAGTCAAAAAATAAACAAACTGGTGTCCTGGTTACTGTTTTTTATTAAATAAAATATTTTATTAATTCTTGGATAATTTCATAGATACCTGAAATCCATTCCAATCCTCCTTCCTCCACAACTTTTTCCCAAATCCATCCACTATCCCACCCTCATCATAATTGCATGATCTTTTGTTTCTATACCTCATTAGGTCTAATTTGTACTGTCCATAACCTCATAGGTATTTTGCCATTCACTAGAACACGGTGATTCTAGCAGGGGCCACACCCTTAAAGGAAACTGACCCCACTTTCTCCCGAAGCCATCAACTATCAGTCTTCCTCAGCTGGGGATGGGAGCTTGTGAGCCCCTCCTCCACTCCACATGGGAATGCTGATTGGCTTGCTCTCATGCTGGTCTTGTGCAGGCAACGGTAACCCTTTTGGACGAACAAGACAGATAAAGTGATTGGCCAAGTGATCTGGGGAGGACGACATTTAGGAAAAGGGTCCTGGCTACTAAGACAGCAGGCTGGTTTCCTTATTGAGTTGTTGGTCAGGGTCTGAAGCTTGATGCTAACTCCTTTATGCTGAAACCTGAGCCATTGTTTTAGGTCTTGCTATGAGGATGCTTAAAATTATGAGTCATAACGGAACATGGTTAGAGCAAGGGGAGACCTAGAGGTCAGTGAGTGTAATTCATCAGCTTGCTCAAGTTTGCACAGGAAAACTCAACATTATGATGAGACCTATTTCTTCTGGCCTCCAGGCCACAGAGCCCCACACTTAACTTTGACTGGTCCTCTGGCTGGTCTACAAGGAGACAATGGAGTTGACTCTTGCTCTAGAGAAGGGAATTAAGTTCCTGTCCACAGCTCCATAGTACCAGATATACCAAGGAAAAAAGCCTGATGCACAATCAATATGAGAGATAGAAATTACATTTTGAGAGACAGCAGGTCAGAAGGCAAAGCAAATCATTTTTTCATTTCTTTTACCATCTTTAAGCACTTATAAGGAAAACAAACAATGTCATGTTGGGAGGAGCCATCTGTGGTGGTTTGAATAAGAATGTCTCCCATAGGCTCATATATTTGAATGCTTAATCATCAGGGAGTGGAACTATTTGAAAGGATTAGAAGATGTGGCCTTGTAGGTGTGGCCTTGTCAGAGGAAGTATGTCACTGTGGGTGGGCTTTGAGGTTTGAAAGGCCTCTCTCTCTCTCTCTCTCTCTCTCTCTCTCTCTCTCTATCTCTCTCCCTTTCTGACTGCAGATTAGGACAGAAAATTTCCAGCACCTGCCTGATGCCACCATGCTGCCTTCCATGATGATAATGGACTAAACTTCTGCAACTGTAAGCCAGTCCCCAATTAAAGGCTTCCTTTTAAGAGTTACTGTGGTCCTGGAGTCTCTTAACAGTGCTAGAATAGTGACTAAGACACCATCCTTCCCATTCTAAATAGTCATGGTCAACAATAAGGGTTTTCTATTAGGCTGATTTTCTTTTCTGTTCCATTGCTCACATAGTCTGGGGACCTTTGGGCCTGTCACCTCAACCCTCAGTCCTCACTCAGTCTTCTTTTATCTGCCAACCAGCGGTGATGTTAATTGTTCCCAAGAATGTTGTGAGAGTTCAATGAGACTGCATGTAGCATATAGCAATGTCTAGATCAGCTTCTCTTGTTGACTCAACACTGTCCTATAATGAATGGCAATGATATGAGTTATTATTATTACTTTTTGGATAATATTAATTATCAGATACCAAGACATAGTTATAAAAGTATAAATGTATTTCTGACCTTCTGGGGTTGTAATCTAGCAAATGAACCTGTTTCCTCTCATGTGTCCTTCATGGTTTTAGAAACTTAAGATGCTGAGAAATTTAAGGATCAAAGGCAACTCTCTCATTTTACGGTTGGAGATGAAGAGACATAAAAAGAAAAAGATTTTGAATTCAGCCTAGGACTTGAATTCAATTATCTGATATGATGTTTGTTTTGATTAATGTTTCCCTTGTTGCTGTTAATTAATTTTTATTTTTTTTAAATAAAAGTTGTTCCATAAGTTTTATACAAGTGTAGCTCATTTGTCTGTAGGAGTGAGAGAGAAGGGAAGCGACTGGTAGACAGGGAAAGAGAACATGCCCTGTCTGAGATGGATGCTACAGAAGGGATGTTCCTGGAAAGGCAGAACTATCCACATAAGAGTTTTCCCAACCAACTCAAGAAAACTACTAGAAATCCATGACAGCAGTGAGAACATAGAAGAAGTCATCACACTCTGCTGTGTGCCTTATGCTCTGAAGATGTGGCACCTCCTGCTTTAACCTTGGCAGGTCACATTTCCAGATATCACTGTCTTAGCCACCAATTTCCACATGACAAATGACCCTAGCACATGCTGGTGGACCACAGTAATGATCCTATTAGACCTCTCAGGCACAAAGGCTAGAACCCAGGCAGGGCCTGGCTGTGTGACAAATGGTCATTTGGTTGCATTAAAATGGAGAACAGACTGGTCTCAGAGGCCTGAATGACATTAAGGTTCCACTTCTTACTCATGGGCCTCACCTTTGCCAGAGTGGCTTCAAGGTTCAGCTCCACAGGGACTGAGTGGCAGAGTCATCAGACAGCATCACTTCAGACAGCATCACTTTGGCCATATTTCATCAGTCATAGCATTCACAGGTTCATTTAGATGTAAGAAGGATCAGAAAGATCTGTGTCTTCTGGAAGAAACATCAAGGATGTCAAATTTCTGAGACTCTAAGGGGGCCCCATTATCCCTAAATGGACCCCACAAGCAGCTACAACCATAAAGATTACTGTAACAGGAACACAGAGCCTCCTTTTCCAAGAATGCAGCTCCATGATCATTTTGTATAAACCAATATTTCTCCTCAATTTAAACAATTGGACAACATTTAATTGGGGTCTAGTCTTGTGATAATTGCATTTGACATTTTATATGACCATTCTGACATTTCACTTCTCTTTTGAGACCCTGAAATTAAATTACTAGACATTTGGCTTTAAGAAATATGTTACAAACAAATGAACTCTACAGAACTCTTTTGCATTAAATGAAACTTACACCATAGGACAGACTAAGACTCGCATATGTTCCTGTTACTTTATCAAGCCAATTGTGTCATTACTATTGATAGTAACTGTGCCAGATATCATGCTATATACATCATATCATTTATGCCTCTTAGTAGCTCCATGATGTGTGTATATTATTTTCATTTTATAGATTGAGAAGTTATAGTATATGTACAGATGTAAGTAACTTCTTCAAGATCACGTAGCTAGTAAGTGGCTATTCATATATTCACTCAACAAATTTTATGTGTATAAATGTTTTGCCTGCATGTATGTATGGGTATCATATGTGTGTCCACAGAAGCTAGAAGAGGGCATTAGATTCCCTATAACTGGAATCACAGGCAAATCTGGGCTGCCATGTGGGTGCTAGGAATTTAACCTCTCCAAGAGTAGTAAGTTCTCTTAAATGCTGAGCCATATCTCCAGTCACTCAATGAAGATGTAAATCTTTGCCTACTATGTGGCAAGCTACAATCTTGTGATTGTAGCAGTAAGTGAGCAAAAAAGACAAGAGTGCCTGTCCACTTACAAGTGCAGATCAGGGAAGACAGATAATAAGAAACAAATAATGCATTTTATATATCATGTTAAAGAACAATACATTATAGAGAAAGAAGAAATAAGCCAAGAAGGACTACAGGGGAAGGAGGAGGCTGCTGCTTTCAGGAGGGTACTCAGATGGTATCACAGTAAATGTGACTTCTGGGCAAGTGTCTGAAGACAGGATTGAGCAGGCCAGGTAGAAATTTGGAGTGGAAAACAGTACCCTCAGGAAAATCATTTGACCCCAAGTCTACCTTGTCTTGTATGTTGACTTAACAGGTTATAACAAAACATCTGAGGTGCTGAACTTATGAAGAGAAGTGTTTGCTATGGCTTGAGCTTTCAATTGCCTACATTGCATTGTACCTGTGATGAGACTGCACTTCATGGCAGAGCTAAATGACTCACATCATGGCCAGAGAGCAAGACAGAGAATGAGCAAAGATCTAGATCCCACCATTCCCCTGTTAAACACAATTCCAAAGACCTAAGGATCTTTCACAAGGTTCCAGCTCCAGCTAGCTCCATTACCCTGAGAAGTTGCATCCTAGGGTCCAAGGTTATGAACAGACCTTTAGGGATATGTTCAAAGGATCCTGATTATAAGCATTGTGCTGTGCTATGATTCTGCAGTTGCCTGGATGGATCTGCCTTAACTCCTTGAAGTTAAGGGAGTAACTTGAAGCCCATATTCAAGGAACAGTGGGAAGTCTTGCTAACTTGACCTTCTTGGCCCAGACTCTGAAGCACCATTTTCCTATAAGGTCTAAAATCTTACTTTCCTATCATTGCCTAAAAAATGCTTATTCTTCAGTCAGTGTTGTTCTTTGAATAGTGTTAAAGGGTCATAGTTAGCAAAACAGGGTGCATGGAACAGATACAGGGCACAAGGATGCAGTCCTGTAGGTTTCTAAGATGCTTATGGTATTTATTAAAATTCATTCCCAATGTCTATGCCTCAAAGTCCCTGCTTAAAAAAAAAAGACCAACTATGCTACACACACACACACACACACACACACACACACACACCACACCCAAAATCCCCAGCAGTTGTAAGCCTAGCTAACAAACACTTTATTAAATGTTACTGAGAAGCTAGGACCTAAGTCGGGAAATCTTGCCCAGCTCATTCAGTCTTTGCAACTTGATCAAGTTTTCTTTAGGCCAGCTTTCTGTAGAAAAAAAAAGACCTGATGGGGACTTCCTGGGAAGAAGGCATCGTGGCTCAGGCTGTTGGACACATCTCCAGAGTTAGGAAGAGTTATGAGCAAAAGAATGTCAATGAGAGGTTCCCATGACTCAAAGATTGCTGTTTTAAATTTAAGAATAAAAATGCACAGGAGTCTTTCATTGTAAAGACTGATAAGGGGAGAGGTGTATACAACTTATAATTATGCAGAGAAAAGAAGTAACCCTCCCTCCCAGAACAGCTGCTGTTGTGTGACTGAGGAGATGTGAACAGAATCAGTCAGAAAGGAAACCGATTATAGAGCAAAGTAAGGAGACTGTCACAGTCCAGCTTGGTGAAGTGTGAGTTTCATTTCCAGTAACAGAAATGACTCGAAGTTAGCCCACCCCAGCGTGGGTGACAGCTCACAAAGGCTGGAAGCCTGGAGCACCTTTCATCTTTCTCACAGCCCAGGTGCTCTGATCCTCTTAATAGTTAACGTGGTTCCTGTCCCTTCTAGGCAGCTCCGTTTCTCTGAGAATGTCTCTCAGCAGCCATTTCTGCTTGTGTATGCTCAGGAGAGAAGGGGCATAGTGTATCTGGTCAGTTTCTGGGCCTTCCTGAAGCCTCTGAGTTATTTCCTGAGTTTAACAAGCTTCCCTGTAGGATGGAATATTTCACTTCCCCTTAGAAACCTCATGTCTTGGCCGGAGAGGTGGCTCAGAGGTTAAGAGCACTGACTCCTCTTCCAGAAGTCCTGAGTTCAATTCCCAGCAACCACATGATGGTTCACAATTACCTATAATGGGATCTGATGCTCTTTTCGGGTATGTGGAATGTCTGAAAGAGAGTGACAGTGTACTCACATACATAAACATAAATAAATCATTTTTTTAAAAAAGAAATCTTGTGTCTTAAGGGGCTTCCCATCAAGATGCAAGGTTTTACCTCAGGAAATTGCTATACAACAACACACCCTATTAAGTATGGGGGGATGGAGGGGTGGTTGCAAAGAAGAGAAAGAAACAAAGCAATCTGGAGGAAGCATGCCCAGGATTTACACATTAAACACCATGCTGTTAGCCATTGTGCCCTATGGCCCTGTCATCTTCCAGCTCCTCACACAGAGCTAACTATGAAGGTTGAAGGAACTTGTTTTCCTTCAGTGTATTTCTGAGCTTTTCCAGTTTGAGGAAATACTTTTATTTCTTCACTTAAAAACTGATCTGTTAGCCGGGCAGTGGTGGCACATGTCTTTAATCACAGCACTTGGGAGGCAGAGGCAGGTGGATATCTGAGTTAGAGGCCAGCCTGGTCTACAGAGTGAGTTCCAGGACAGTCAGGGCTATACAGAGAAACCCTGTCTGGAAAAACCAAAACCAACCAACCAACCAAACAAACAAACAAAAAACAAACAAAAATCTAAAAACAAAAACAAAAACAAAAACAAAAAACCTAAAAAAATGATCTATTGTTATTTCTGTTGATTATTTTAGACAATGTCTCTCCTTACCACTGACTGACCTGGAACTCACTTTATAGACCTAGCTGGCCTTGAACTCCCAGGGGATCCCCTAAACCTACTTCTGCCTCCAAAATGCTGGGATTAAAGCTGCGTACCACCATGACTATAACCATGTTTGTATATGGGTAGTGACACATAAGTTCAGATGTCAGCAGAGTCTAGAAGAGGGAGGGCATCAGTTCCCCTGGATTTGGAGTTATAGGTGATTGTGAGCTGCTTCATGCAAGCATGAGGAATTGAACTTGGATTCTCTGCAAGTGCAGTAAGTGCTCTTAACCATTGAGCCATCTCTCCAGCCCCATTGTTGGAAAATGATTTTCTTGTCCTCACTGTTAGTGACCCCCACCTACACGAGACAAGGTTGTTGGGAATAGCCGTGTTGTTGCCTGCTCTCCAGTCACTGAGCTGTGTATTTCAAGTGTGACAAACTGACCTTCTGGAGTCTGTAAATGGTGCTGTCCTCTCAGACTGTCATGGGCATTGGCACACAGCTTGGTATCCATTTAGAGTTATCTGTTTGGGCTGTAACTATATTCCACACCTATTGTTCTTGTGTTTGCATTTGGTTTCACTCTTCTTTTGAGAATTATTTGTCCTCTACAAATTCCTGAAATATGGATCCAACACGGATGCCTGCTGCTGTTTTCTCAAAAAGCAATTTGGATGATCGGTAGTGTGTAGTAGTATAAGGCTGTTCCTGTCAACATCTCCTTCCTGAAGAAAAAAGGGGGTGGGCGGGCGGTATTACCAGCTGCTTCCTCATATGGAAAAGAAGAGAGAGGAAAATAAACTCCAAGCTTCAAGACCCTCAGCCAATCACTGGAGTCCCTTGTTCCCAGCCTCCCATGCTTAGGAGGCGCCTGCCCAGCCTCTTTTGGAAAAGGACAATCTAATTGTAAATATGATCTGTGCTTCTGAGAACATTTGAATGGTAATACTCAAGCAATTACTTTCCTTTCAAGATCATTAAACACAAATCAGACTTGTATTTTAATAGGGCTGCCAGTGTGTCTAATGGCAGGGAGGGGAGCTTAAGGGTACATTTTCCTTCTAATGGGTGAATGTTTACATTATCGTCCTTTCTGAGAAGCAGAGTTGGGGGAAACTGGTCCATGCTTCAGAACCATTTCTTTGCTTTCTTGCACTTCACAATACAAGACCTTTCTTTTGCCAAGTAACACCTTCAGAGAACTTATGAGGGATAGCTCATTGTCCAAAGGGCCAGGATAGTTCCTTCCTCACCCTTCCTCTCTGAGGCACCCACACTTCAACTTCCTGGGTGATCCAACAGGGTCTACACAAAGGGAATGGTTTCCTGGGGACTGCAGAGAGCAGAGGCTTCCCACAAGAGCCTCTCCCCTCACAGACTGGGTCTCAGAGTAGCACTGTTTCCCTCCAGCTGTGGTTCTTCCCTCACTAGAATCACAAGCACTAGTGACATCCACAGTAGCATTTCTGGAGACCTAGGAAGACGTCTATCAGGGAATTCTATCAGGGTCTGCAAATACTCTTCTGGAAGGCATACTTAGCAGACAGAGATGCTAGAGCCAGGACTAAGGATGCTCCACTTCTATCAACTCTGCTCCTCCAGGATATCCTATGATCCCTCCCCTGGGTCCTTATAAAGTGGCGTGGCTGCCATGGAGTGAGGACTTGGGTTCATCCAGGAGTCACTCAGTCACCAAAACATTCCTTGACTGACAATGGAGCTGATAATCTAAACTGGATAGAAACTTTGACTCCTGGGTACTGCAGAGGATGCCCTTTGAACATGTGGTTTAGTGCCCAGCTGTATGCCTTGGGCACAGGACAGGGGTGTCTTTGTATTCTCTTTCCAGAGAGTAAAGTAGAGAGAATGATGTGCTTTGGTAGCAGCATCAAATAATTGTCTCAGCCATCTCTGTGCCATCTCTGGAAGTTTGCTTAAACTCTTCTGGCTTCAATCTCTTCATCAGTAAATGGAGGCAGGGCAACATTAATAATGCTCACTTCGGCTTGCTTTGCATCTTCAGAAGACTTGAGGTCCTTGGCATAGGTGTCTTCCTAGTCCCGAGCGATTAAGTTTCTGTAGCAGGCATCAGCTACCTTTGCCTGCTATAGACATTGCAGACATTAACTATACAGATAACTAAGTGATGAAGTTGTTTGATACTCACAGCCATTCTCATTATCAGAGACAAAGCTTCAGAAAGGAGCCTCTGAACCCTGCAGACAACTCTGCCCCACTCAGCTCCGGGAAGAACCCACTACTTTCTCCACTCTCTATCAAGAAGATGTAAGATTATAACAAGGCAGCCCTTCACCTGAGGTTCTGATCTTCTCTGGAATGTATACATTCATCCCATGTTAGTTTCCTGTTTATAATTCTTTTTGAAAATAGACCTATCTGTCTGTTTATCATTTATCTATCTATCTATCTATCTATCTATCTATCTATCTATCTATCTATCTATCTA
>JADRCD010232891.1:44823-70477 GCA_019843815.1 Montemys delectorum
TCTCTCTCTCTCTCTCTCTCTCTCTCTCTCTCTCTCTCTCTCTCTCTCTCTCTCTCTCTCTCTCTCTCTCTCTCTCTCTCTCTCTCTCTCTCTCTCCCCCCCCCTCAAAGTTTCCTGGACTCCAGGCTGGCCTTCAATTCTTGATTGTCCTATTATTTTTTATCTATTATTAACTATTTTGAATCTACCTCCCAAATATGCTGGGACTCCAGACATGCACTCTCATGCCTGATTTATGTGGTGCTGGGTATCAAGCACAAGGCTCTATGCATACTAGGTAAGCATTTATACATACAGATCTTTTTCTTGAAAACAAGGTCTTACCATGTAGCCCAGGCACTCTACCTCCCTCTCCAGTGTCCTAAATGCTAGGATCACAGATATGTGTCAGCATGCCTGCATATAAACCTTTTAATGGATATAATTTTTGGTAACTAACACTTTTTGTAAAATTTGTTTAACCATTTCCACATGACTGGGCTTTCTGGCTTTCTGTTGATAAAAATATTATGAAAAAACACCTATGGAAATTCTGCTTTGTTGTTTTCTGAGATTATTTCCTTGGCCAGAATCACAGTGTTGGACTTACTGCTTCAGAAAGGACAAACATTTCACAGGTCTTACTTAACCTGTATTGCAAAGTAGAAATTATGTCAATAAGGAAAGGAACACGATAGATTCCCAGGCTCTGATGCCACAGTTTTGTCCTGTTTCTGGGGTCTTCTTTCCTAGGGCATTTAGGATGCTGGGCATTGGACATAATGCTTGTGCATGCTAAACCACTGGGTTGCACACAGCCTTCTCTCTCTCTCTTTTCTCCCCACTATACCTGTGAATCTATTAAGATACTGAAGGATAGCGGCTTGACAAACTGATTTGTCTTTTTCTTTCCCACCATCCCTCTCTCCTTTCTTCCCTCCTTTCCTCCCTTTCCTCTCTCCCTTCTATCTTCTCCCTTTTCCTTCCTCTCTTTCTCTTTCTCTTCCTATTCCCCCTTTCTTTTGCATGGGTTCCACAGCTAAAGCTGGCCTGATTCTCTCCCAAGTGCTAGAATTACAGATGTGTGTCACCACACTCAGTTCAAACTGATTTTCCAGTCCCATACTGCCAAGGTAGTGTATGAAATATTCTCACCCACCTAAAAGGATTTATTTAGGCAGTATATAAAAATAATATTAGATTTCTAAATCAAGTACATTTAAGTGTAAGCAATTATTTATTGTTGGATGTAATTGAAACAGAAGGGAGGCATCCATACAGGTAGAGGCTGTTTGCTCCCTGGCCTTTACTTGTTTTATTTTCTGCTGGCTGCATAGTCAGGAGGGTCTCCCATTGGCTCATAGAAAGATGCCAGAAACCCCACTGTTTTCTCCTGTCTTCACAGCAGCTTACCGCCTTCCTACTATTTCCAGAAAAACTCCAGCATCTATACTTATTGATTCTAATTAGCTTACTTTGAGTCATGTGACTGGCTGCAAAATATTATGGTGTCTTTTCCTTTAGAGCCACCCAGGAGCCATCTCACCCGAACCTAAGCTAAGTATTAGAAAGTAAGTCACCATAAGAAAACAAAGCAATTGTTGCTTAAAGAGGAGGCATTTCCCTGATGACTGAGGAATTTGAACATTTCTTTAAGCACTTCTCGACCATTAGAAATTCCTTTGTTGAAAATTCTGTTTAGCTCCGTACCCCATTTTTAAATTTGGTTTGTTGATGCTTACTTTCTTGAGTTGTTTATATATCTTGGATATTAGCCATCTGTTGGATGTAGAGTTGGTGAACATCTTTTTCCATTCTGTAGCCTGCTGTTTTGTCCTATTGAAGGTCTCCTTTGTCTTATAGAGGCTTTTTAATTTCATGAGGTTTCATTTATTAATTGTTGATCTTAGTTCCTAGGCTGTTACTGTTCTATTCAGGAAGTTGTCTCCTATACCAATGTGTTCAAGGCTATCTCCTACTTTCTCTTCTATTCGATTTAGTGTATCTGATTTTCTGTTGAGGTCTATGATCCAATTGGACTTGAGTTTTGTGCAGGGTGATAGATATAGATCTATTTGCTTTATACATGCAGGAATCCAGTTAGACCAGCACCATTTGTTGAAGATGCCATTTTTTTTTCCATTGTAAAGTTTTGGCTTTTCTGAGATTCTATCTTACTCCTGTCAGAATGGCTAACATCAAAAACTCAAATGCCACCACAAATTGGCAGGGATGTAGATCAAGAGGAACACTCCTCCATTGCTGAAAGGATAGCAAATTTGTACAAATTTTACTTTGGAAATCAGAAAATTGGGAATAGTTCTACCTTAAGACCCAGCTATGTCACTCCTGGCCATTTATCTAAAAGATGCTCCACCATTCTACAAGGACACTTGCTCAACTATGTTCACAGCAACTTTATTGATAATAGTGAACTGGAAACAACCCAGCTGTTCCTCAACTAAAGAATGGATAAAGAAAATGTGGTTAACTTATACAGTGAAATACTACTACAAAGACATCATGAAATTTGCAGACAAATGGATAGAACTAGAGAATATCATCCTGAGTGAGGTAATCTAGATCTAAGAAAGACATTCATAATATGTACTCACTTATAAGTGTCAGTAGCTATAAAGTATAGGATAACCATGCTACAATCTACAGACCCAAAGAAGCTAAGTAAGAAGGGCCCAAGGGGAGATGCTTGAATTCACTCAGAAGAGGAAATAAAATAGACATCAGAAGTGGATGGAGAAGGGAACTGGGTCAGAGAGGGAGTGGGGAGGGGGAATAGGGATGGGAATCAGAGATGGGGTGGGGAGTTGAGGTCTATGAGAGAGAAGAGAAATCTGTGGGAGTGCATCTCTGGGACAAGCCAGAGCTCTGGGACAGGGGAGGCTTCTGGGAGGATATGTGGGTAACTCTAGTTGAGATTCTTAGCTGAGGGGGATATGGAGCCTTAAGTGGCTACCTCCTGTAGCCAGGCCATACTTCCAGTAGAGAGATGGGAACACTAACACACCCACAAAACCTTTGATCTAAAATTTGCCCTGCCTACAAGATGTGCAATGGAGTAGAGATCTGAGGGAATGGCCAACCAATGACTGGCCCAACTTGAGGCTCACACCATGGGAGAGAGAGAGAGCCCACCCCTGACACTATTACTCCATCAGTATCAACCTCTGATTCTCTGCTATGCTTGCAGACAGACAGGAGCCTAGCACAACTGTAATCTGAGAGGTTTCATCCAGCAGCTGCAGAAAACAGATTCAGAGACCCAAATATTAGGCAGAGCTTGGGAGTCTTGTGGAAGAGTCAGGGGAAGGACTGAGGAAGCTGGAGGGGTCAAGGACACCACAAAAAGACTTATAGAGCCAACTACCCTGGGCCCATGGGGGCTCACAGAGACTGAGCCACCAACCAAAGAGCATGCACAGCCTGGACCTAGGACCCCTCCACATGTGTATGTAGCAAATGTACATCTTGGTCTTCATGTGGGTTTTCCAACAACTGGAGCAGGGGGCTGTCTCCAACTCTGACTTTGTTGTCTGCCTCTGGATCCCTTCCCTCTTGCTGGGCTGCCTTGTCTGGCCTCAATGGGAGAGGATACACTTAGTCCTAGTGAGACATCATGTGCCAGGGTGGGTTGTTACCCAGTAGGGTAGGGGAAAAGGAGGGAAAGAGAAGTAGGAGGGTGGAATTAGAGGAGAGCAGGGAGGGGTCTATGATGAGGATGTAAAGTGAATAAATACATAAGTAAATGAAAAAAAGGAACAGTATGTCCATTAAAAAGCTCTTTCTTTCAGAATATTATCAAGAGTCCTTTCTAGAGGATGTGAATCTTAAATATGGTGTTACTGTCATTAATAAAAAAAGGAGTTGAGGGGCTGGGGAGATATCTCAGTAGTGTCATAATCTCCAGGACCCACATTTTAAAAAGCCAGGCATGAGGGTGCACACTTGCAATCCTAGCACTAGGGAAGCAGAGACAGGGGGATCCCTAACACTCATTGGTCAGCCAGTCTAGGTGGCTTGGTGCACTCTAAGCCAATAAGAGAACCTCTCTTTAAAAATCAACAACAACAACAACAACCACAAAGCCTTGTAGGGAAATATCACCTGAGCTGAGGAAAAACTTCCCCTGAGATAGTCCTTTGGCCTACACATAGACATGTGCAAACATGAATGTGTACCTGTTCGCAAACATAAGCACCCATGTGCACACACATGTGCACACACATGTGCACACGCGCACACACACACACACACACACACACACACACACACACACACACAACTGAGATCCAGCCATGATGGTTTACTTCTGCACTTCCAGCAGGAAAATCTTGAGTTTGAGGCTAACTTGGGCTACCTAACAAGGCCCTGACTCAAAAGAATAAAGTGGAAATAAAAAGGGAGAAGGAAGACAGGAAGAAGCTGAGACCTCCTGGGCCTGTGAAGGACTCATGACTGCTAGCATCAGGTTAAACAGGCCACCACTGAAGTCATCTCTAGAAAACCACCCACTTCTTCATTTAATACTTATCATTAATTCAGTTCCCAAGCCGCTGGTGTCCTGGGTGCCCAGTACATGATTTCCATCCAACCTTCCTTCTGGTTTAACCTTTTGAGGGATATGATGAATGGCCTGAAATGTCTGGATGCACCCTGGCTGTCCTCAGGCCATGCATATGTTTATTTACAGTTGGAATGGCTCGTTGCTGTTCTGGCTGGCTGGTCTGTAATTTGCTGAGGCACTTAAGCTTCTCTACTGGGGGGGAAAAAAACCCACAACCACAAAACAGCTTCTCTGCTAGCCCTAATTTGTCTGTAATGTTTGTACTGAAGATTGTCTGGTTGGCCTATTCAACTGAAATGCAGCAGAAATGTAAAATAAAGCCCACGAAAGAAATAGGTATAAATCGATAATAAATCCTATCAAATGGAGAGAGCTTCTCTGGCAGGCTTGCAAGGTATTTGCATAACCTAATTTCCCACACCAGGATTTTTGCTGGTGTTTAAATCGCTCCAAAAGAAAGAGTAGTTATTTGTGCTTCTGCTTGAATAATAGTTATTTCAAAATTCACTGGAATATCCTAATAAATTTCTGTGAGGCGTTTATCCCATAACATGAGACAATGGAACACTGACTAAACTCCATGTGCCAAAATGGTTACTGAGTGTTCCTTCATTCTATTGACATCAGTTACACCATGTGCCAGGCTCTGTTCTGGGTGTTCTGGACCCAAGGGGAGAAACCAGGATGAATGAGTCGTTCGGAACACAACACCCTCAAATTTTAGCAAGTTCAGCAAATATGGAGTCAGAAGACTTGAGAAGATGGTCTTCACTAGCACATGCCGGCCACGCGGTCTTGGGCAAGCTGTTTAGACTTTCCGGCTTTGTTGTTTTACTTATCTAACCTGAAAGGTAGAGAAAGGCAATGTGGAGTGCTTAGAGGCCTAAGAAGCAAGCTCTCTGAGGCTTGCCCTCAGGGGCCCCATTCCCACATTGGAGCTGTGTGACCCGCATGATCTCTGAGTTTTCACCCATCAAGTGTGTTTATATGAAGTCTAGCTTGTGAAACCCTTGCGATGCGATGCTGTGTTTTCAGTACTAGCCTTATGCCTGGTCTGGAAGTAGACTTCATTAACTGGGAGCTGTTTCTTCTATCATTACTGTTACTGTCTTTATTGTCCCTGGACTGATCCCTTTCTGATTACGGTAGGCTCTGAACTCAGTCATTTGACTGGATATGTATTTAGTGGAAATGTATTGAGTGGCTATATACTTAGTGACATCAAGCCCATTCTGGGACACAGTTGGGAATGGACAGCTTATTCCCACTATCACAATGGAGAGAGAGACAGGTGTTACATTAGTAAACAAACCATTGGCATAAATAATACATGTTCAAATAGGGATGCCTTCTATTAAAGAAATAAAATAGATTTAACACACAAAGGAGGGGAGTCTTTACCTGGGGGACATTTCGCCTGAGAGGTGAATGCTAGATGACAGCATTGTGTCAGAGACCAGAAGAAAAGTTTTCAAAGCAGGGCAGAGGGCTGGCTTACATATCTCTATGTATAAGTGATCTCATCATTGAAGGGATAAAAGGGAAGCTAGCTTGTGGGACTGGAGGGTGACTAACAAATAGGGAAATGGCATAAGAACTAGATGTAGCTCAGTGGTAGAGCATTTGCCTAGCATATAACTGATGACTCTGAATTTCTGGCTCTCTTGTCTCTGTCTCCTGAGAACTACTGGTAAGTCCCTGCCCAGTTTTCATGGTGCTATGGGTTGAACCCAGGCCTTCCTGCATGGCAGGCAAGCATTCTACCAACTCAGCTACATCCCCAGCTCTTTTCCAATGTTATTTGCTCTTCAGAGCAGAGATAGATGGCCAAGTCCTTTCATTTAAAAAAAAATGAGCAATGTCATTGTTTATATCAACTTATCACAATACTAAGTGTACCTGAGAAGACGGGACCTCAACTGAGGAGTTGCCCTTGTCAGACTGGCTTATAGGCATGTCTGTGGGGGCATTTTCTTGATTGCTGATTGATGTGGGAAGACTCAGCCCACGGCCCAGTGGTACCATCCCTGGCAAATGGGCCTGAGCTGTCTAAAAAAGGTGGCCTGGCATGCTTCAGAGAGAATGCTAGTAACCAGAATTCCTCTGTGGTCTCTGCTTCAGTTCCTGCCTTGAGTTCTTACCTTGGGTTCTATCAATGATGAGCTGTAATCTATAATCCAAATAGACTTCTTCCTTCCCAAGCTGCTTTTGATCATGATGTTTATCACTGCAGCAGAGAATCAAGCTAGGATTGACAAAATGACCTGTATCTGTAATCCAAATACATAGAAGGATAGTGATTTTAATCCTGGGTCCCACAATGAGACCCTGTTTCAAAACACTAAGGATCTGGAGATATAGCTCAATGGTAGAGTATTTGCAAGTATAAAGCCATGAAAAGGAAATTTTTTAAAAAACAAAGCATACACTAGACACAAATCTTTAAAACTTTTTAGGATTCATATAAAATTGTCTGAATATTATAAGTTGAAAAATGACTAGGATAGTGTTGAATCTGGAGTTTGTCTTTGATAAAGATATTCATCTTTTCTGACATTAATCCTTCTGATCCATGAGCATGGGAGGCCTTTTGATCTTCTGGTGTCTTTCTCAATTTATTTTTTCCAGTATTACAAAGTTTTCAGTGAAGAGGTCTTTCAGTTCCTTGTTGAGGTTTATTCCCAGAACCAGAAGGTTCACTGCAGAATACTTCCACAAGTGAGGACATATTGAAACCACTGAATAAGACTACTTCATGGGCAGAAAGAAAGGCTTATTGGGAGATCAAGCTCCCAGGCTGCCTCAGTGGGGAGAGGACTGCAAATGTGGTGGAAAGCTTTGTCAGTTTTGTGGGGACAGGTAGTGGTGGAAGAATTGGTGTCCAGCCAGAACAGCCCAGGAGTTAGAGCACTTGGAGATGGGATATAGGCCAGAGCAGCCTGGGGGGCTGATGTGAGGACTTAGATCTATATCATAGGCTTCTTTTGGTTAATCAGGAACTAGATGGTCACTACCCAGGGTAGTCAACTGGTGGGGCAGATGAGGAAAGTATTAGTTTTTCTGACAAGCAGAAACACACTTCAGGAGATTTCTGAGTAATACCTAGTTTAGGTTTCTGTTTACTTGAAAGCAATTGAGAATCCAGCTTGTGTAAAACCCAGACTGTCATTGTGGACATTGTTAGTGCACTGTCATTTTGGGAGTACACCTTGGACCTAAAAACTTCCAGAACTTCAAAGAAGAACTAATGCCAATACTGATCTCTAAGTAGGAGAGGAATGCTTATGAGTAAGTGTGTGTGGTGGAAAGGGGGAAACTTTCAAGGGAAGAGAGATAGAATGTGACGGAAGGCTTAAAGGAGAATGTTTGAACAGAAAGGATTTGAGAGGGCAGGGTAGAGCAGGAAATAAGGGAGTTATAAGTAACACAAAATACCTTTAGAAAAGGTCATAGGAAACCGACATACTACTGTAGAAGCTCTCTCCACCCTCTCTCTCTCTGTCACACACACACACACACACACACACACACACACACACACACAACGAGTTAAAATGTAGTTACTCTGGAATAGGGTAACAATGTCTGGGCTAGATGTCATAGACAATAAATGAAAACTTCAGTCCTAGGAATGTATTACATCTTTTGGAGCTGTTGACCAGTGAAGTCCCATAGATCTCTCAAACATTACAGGGTATTGTCAATCCTATTGGTTACTTTCTAGAGCTTGCTAGTAAGACCCTATTGCTAAAGCTACTACAGACTTGAGTCGTAGAACATAGAGATATCAAGCTGGCACTGGCCTAGAAGCTTCATCCCTCTTGGCTAACTTTTATAATGCTGGAAGTTTCTATGTCCACTATTGGAGGAGAAAAGTCATCATAAATCTTATGCAGCTGTGAACCCATTGTGCTTCGGTAACAACTGGCCTGCCAAGGTGTGCCCACTGGTATGATAGTGGCATGAACATCCTGGAAGTGACCAATCATTTTCTGATTAGATTTAAGTCCTTTCCCACAAGATAAAACCCATAAGTAGCACCACTACTGGGCTAAGAGACTGTGACAAGGCCCTGGGGGAGAATCTACTATTATTTTGTTGAGTGGATGTAAGACTAACTCCTAATGATTTACTGTTATACCCATAGATAAATGCAGCTCTCAAATCTCAGCAGAAAAGAATCAACTTACAGCAGATAGTGATTAACTCAGAGACCTACAACTGATCAAGATACAGAGACTAAGAAACTGTGGAACGTTCAGCCCTAAGTGGGACATCAATATCACTTCCTCTCCATCCAAGGCTCAGGGACCATGGGAAAAGAGAAGCTGAGAGAGTGTAAGAGCTAGACATGGTGGAAGACTGTAGAGAAATAGTGCCTTCCAGACATGAGGGCAGCTGCATATACGAGCCCACAGTGGTTGTGAAAGCATGTGCAAGCTTCGTAACAGTTCAAGGTAGACAAAATCCCAATATGGAGAAGAGAAGTGGATTCATGGTGCCACCCCTGGCTGAGGAGCTATTGGCAACTGAGGCTGCTGGGAGAAACAGAGTCAGGATTTTTGTTTGTTTGTTCCGTCTTCTAGCGTATAGACCCTAGTACATTGACCACACTCCAGTGGAAGCACACACATCCAACAATATATGGACAACACAAATTTCACTTGATGGGTGTAGAACAGGATACTTTTTACATTTATTTTATTTTTTATTTGCTTGTGTATATCCGTGTATTTGTTGGCTCATGTGCATACTAGTGCCTACAAAGGCCAGAAGAGGCATTAAATCCACTGAAAGTGAGGTTACAGGTGGCTGAAAGCTGCCTGGTGCGTGGGCTGAGGACCAAAACAGTAGCAAAGCACTCTTAGCTGTGTAATTCATCACATAAACTCCGTTTCAAAGACAGAAGTCACACAATCATCTCTATTGACACAGAAAAAGATTGGCATCAATATCCCGTGATGAAGTCGTGGAAAGGCTAATGGTTGATGAATCATAGCTCAATGTAATGAAGGCTATATACAACAAATCTGTCATTACGTGAAAAACTCAAAGCATTCCCAAGATCAGGAGTAAGACAAAGGTATTCACCCACTTCATTTGTTTTCAATAGTGCTTGAGGGCTTAGGTAAATGAAAGCAATAAGAGAAGAGAATGAAAGGTATATAAATAGGAAAAGAAGTCAAAATATCCCTATTTGTAGATGATGTTATTCTATCCACAGGAGACCCCAAAAATGCCACCCTAAACCTCTCAGAGTGATGAACACAAGTATGCAAGGCAGCAGGCCACAACATTAGCATACAGAAATCAGCAGCCTTCTTATGTACCAGTGACCAACATACTGAAAGGGAAGTGAGGACTCAATCCCATTCATAATACTGGATAGTCTCCACCTTTGTGGTATGGCAACTGTTGTTTTCTTTGCATTTTTAGGTGTCCTTTTACTCACTTTGAACATTTACAAAGCTCCTTCTCTCTTTTTGTCCTTACAAAAGAAAACTTTCCCCTCCTCCCCTTTCCCACTCCTTTTATTCTCTCCCTTTTTTGGGTTACAGCCTGTTTACTCATTAACCAAAGGGACCCACAGAAACCCCTACATATCATGGGATATTGGGAAGTTATTTTATTGGTGCTCTATACAATCTGATTTTAAGGGCCTATTATTTTCCCTTTCTTATTCTGACTCTCACTGGGTCATGAGAAGGCATCTTCTAGTCTGCCACCTTACCCAGAAGTCGTACCGTTGGGCAGAGTAGCAATTATTTTCCTGGTGCTGTGGTCCTTGCACATCCTAGGCAAGTATTCTAATGCCAAGAGGAATCACTAGTCCTGTTTTGTTTTGTTTTTTGAGTCATCTTCTCGGTATATAGCTCAGGTTGGCCTTAATGCCTTGAGGAGTGCTAGGGTTACAGGCATGTACTATGTCTGGCTGCTTAACACCATTTTAAATACATTCTAATGTCAAGTGACCCTAGAAAGAACATTATAGTTGCATTATACTCCTGTGTAATAGGAGAAGGTCTCTTAGTGCATTTTTATCTTGAGGGACTTATCCCTCAAAACCATTAATATTCACCTCTAAACTCATTCACTGGGCCAGAGGAGCAAGTTCATTTTCATTGTCCTGTTCTGGCTTAGTCCAGGAAAAGCTAGATTCTTCCGTTACCAGCACCACTAGACACGTACACATGCCAAGTTATTTTTCTGTAGGACTTCGTTTCTTTATCAGGAAAATAGGATTATTAATAATATCCAGGCCAAGGATATCTGTAATGATAATATAGGCTAATGAATACAGAATACTTAGCATGCACGACAAACATTTGCAAACATTAAACAATTGTTGTTTATTGAACTCAGGTGGTCAGCTTGCCAGCACTTTACCTAGGAAGGCTGTCACCTCATTTTTTAAAACCGTCTACAGTCATATACAAGTATTTTCTTTGCAAAGGGATAAATATACCTTTGTATTTTAAAATTCAGAGACCCAGAATTTACATTCACACCCCCCAATCTTTTTATATGTCCTTCTGGAATACTAACTCTAGAGCATCATTATCTACCATAAGTCAAGGGCTTGCATCATATACTAAGCTTCTTATATTGAAAATCTAGCTCAAAAAACAAGGTTTTCCCCTTTCTTCACAGGGCTGGAATTTTTGACTTTGATATATCATTTATGCTTCTCATCCATTATTGATGCATTACAGCTTTGACATGAGGTACTGACCTTTTAAAATCAAAACTACTCTATCCTGACCCATTTTTTATCCATACTCTTTTCAGAGCACAAGCAATTCCTGCACACAGCATTCACTTTGAAGCATTTTTTTTCTTGCAAACAAATGGCAGGAAGACCCTACACAACCTGAGTTGCTCCTATTTGGTGGAGAAGCTTCGAGTGTGCGACTCATTTTAAATTCTGAAGTGCAAATGTCACATAACGAAAGTATCAGCAGTGACTTAAATGTGGTTAAATGTGGAAACTCGGCATAAAGTCGGTGTTTATTTGCAGCCAGTGACAGTGATAAGGGCAGGAGCCCTCCCGATAAGTGGCTTTCAGCCATCGTTAATCGGCTGATAGATGGAGAGAAGGGAGGCTGGTCAGAGAGGATGCTGCCATGCCCTCTGTAATGGAACAGGCTCATCCATCTCACAGAGGACAAGAGGAAGCCCACGTGTACCTCTGATTTCATTATTCTTCTCAGGGCAACCTCCGAGGCTGAGAGGAGAAGGCAAAAATCAAGAGACCTTGACCCGAATCATGGTGGAAACTCAGAGACTCTCAGGATGTCAGAGCAAGACGGGGTTTTTGATGATCCTTTAAGCCAACCCCTGCATTTTTAGATGCAGACATTTCCATGTGTAACTGCACACCAGCATTTATTAATCACCACACATGTGCTCATTCCCTGGGTAAACCCTGTGGCTGGTTCCCCATTGCCCTTACAGTAAGTCTTTATTTAAACAGCAAGGTCCACCTTGGAGTGCCTTCTGCTTCTCTGCCTCTTTTTATCTCTCTGTCTCCCCCTATTTTAGTGAGACTACAGGAGAAAAGATCTCCCAGAAGGTTACACTGCTCGCTGGGGTAGCTCTTGAAAGTTTTAGGTGTACTGGATGCTAGGAATGCAGCATTTCCCCCTGAATTCCAACGATGACCAGGTGCTCTCCCCTTCACCTTCTCTTCATACTCTGCCCACAGCCACACCCACTAACACACTTGCCTGCCCCCTCACTTGTTACCTACTTGACCAGTCAAGAGTATTATGTACCCATGATTTGTATGGAGAATTCTGCAGAGTTGCCTACACACTCATTACATGGTTGTTGACTTCATGTTAGCTCATCACATGCCAACCACAAAAGGCAAAGCCTCACACGACATAACCCTGTTATGGAAAAAAAGATCAGTCTAGTTCATTCAAAACATTCATAACTTTTCTTCTCTAGGATATTTTTTCGGTTTACTAAGTTTGAGGAAGGCACGTTCTCAGAAGTATTGAATAAAAGGCTTTAGAAATTCCCAATTTTTGCTTTTCTGTCGTGCTTGCTGGCAGACCTGCTGCCATGGGCTTTGTAATCCAAAGGTAGAGGAAAGGCACCCCCATTTTGTGTTCCATGAACATGTGAAACACTACCTATGTGCTGTGGACTTCACTGAGAGGCAGAGCTATATTAAAGGCAGCTTCCCCACCCATTTATTTATTTACTCATTCATTCATTCATTCATTCATTCACTTTACATCCTGATGGCAGCCCACCTCTCCTCTCTGCCCCCCACATCCATTTCTTCCAGCCCCTTCCCTTTCTCCTTTGAGAAGGAGAGCCCCCCCTCATACCAACCCACATCAAATCACTGCAGGCCTAGGTACATCCTTTCCCACTGAGGCCAAACAAAGCAGCCCAGTTAGGGGGAACAAGATCCACAGGCAGACAACAGTCAGAGTCAGTCCCCTTGCCAATTGTTGGATGACCCACAAGAAGACCAAGTTGTACATGTGCTATATGTGTGGGGGAGGGTCATTGAGTCTGTTGCTTTTCTTGTGGAGTTCCTATATTAGGGGCATCTTAAAGGACCCTGGCCAGGTCACTCCCCTTGCAAAAGTGCTCTTTTGTGACCCCTACCCTTCTAAAAAGCTGATGGAGCTGTTCATCACTGCAGAGGGAACCTATACTGGACAATTTGTGTTCTGTGGCAAGAAGGTCCAGTTGAATATCTGCCATGTTTTGTCTATGGGAACCATGCCTGAGGATTCTATCGTGTGTGTGTGTGTGTGTGTGTGTGTGTGTGTGTGTGTGTGTATGTGTGTGTGTGTGTGCTTATGTTGTAGGACAAGCTTCAGGACAGGGGCAAGTTTCCAGGAACTATACCACAGTCATCTTCCACAACCCAGAGACCAAGAAGAGACCGACGAAGCTTCCAAGAAGGTTATTTCCTTGGCCAACAGAGCTGTTGTTGGTGTCTTGGTTGCTGAGGGCAAAATTGACCAGAGATGGGCAACTGGCTCACACAGAGCCACAAGGCAAATTAGTGGCCACCATGAGTCCCGGGACTCCACTCTGCACTCCCTCTACACTAAGGTACCTTGATTCTTAACCTCTGAAGATTTAAGGATGTAAAGGGCAGGGCTGAGTCTACAAACAGAAGCTCTGTTTGGACATAGGAATAACTTACAGGAGGAGCCAAAGACTTCTTAGTGACAGATGGAGGTAACTTTGTCAAAGTTAGATCACAGAAGATCACAGCCAGAAGGAGGTTCTGCCCATTCTAGATATCAGCACTGAATCTTTACCCACTTGAGTTCATGGGCTAGGAAGTCCTTTACTGCTTTATTATAGCCAACCTGGTTCCCAGCTCAGTTTTCACTTATCAGTAAGTTTCAGTTTCCCAATCTATCAGTTATTTAACAAAACGGTCCACAAAGTCAGTGAGTTCCTGGTGCTAGATATCCTAGGAAGATGGAGATACCCTGGGAAGATGGGGATACCCTGGGATAATGGAAATACCCTGGGAAGATGGAGATACCCCGGGAAGATAGGGATACCCTGGGAAGATGAAGAAAGTTGCAGCTGATCCTTGTGAGTCTATTGGAGGTACCCGATGACTCTAGCTATCACTTTTTTGGGGGGATCGAAACAGGGTTTCTCTATATAGCCCTCTGGCTGTCCTGAATTCACTCTGTAGACCAGGCTGGCCTCGAACTCAGAAATCCGCCTGCCTCTGCCCGCCCTCCCACCCCCAGGTGCTGGATTAAAGGTGTGAGCCACCACTGCCTGACCGGTATCAATTATTTGATAGGTAATTCATTGCAGATTGAAAAACTTTTATTGAGCTCTTACTGTATGCCAGGGCTGCACGAGAGGATAGAGAAATGAATAAGATAGACTGGCCCAAGTAGGCATCAGATGTTGACTAATGTCTCATCTCTCATCATGACCTTCCACTCCAGTACAAGAACTTTCTGGCCTCAGCTTAAAGTGAACATGTTTTATTTGTAAATATGTTTGTAATGATTTTTAGCAATAATTCTCCTACAAAAAATGAAACCAAGAGTAGAATTTTTACTTGTACTGTCTGACATGCCAATATTTTAGAAATTTTACTTTTGGGAGCATTTGGAGCTTTATATTTTTATATTAAGGATGTCCAACATATATACACGTGTCTCTGTAAAACCTATATGTACACATATATGTATTTAGTTTTGCTTTGGAGTGTTTTGGGTAGAAGGACATACTGTATATTTTCCCGCCATTCACTTCTTCAACAGTGTGTTTTAGTGATTGGATTGATTCATGTTGTGATTTAGTCCATGCTGTTGCTACCAGAGTTTCCCATGCATGAGTGTGCCATGTCTATTCATTCTATTTCTGATAGGAATTTAGATTGTTTCAGCAAAGCAAGCAGTGCTGCAGTGAACATTCTGGAGTACACACATTGCTACACTGTGTAAGATCCCCAGAGTAAACATTGGTGGAGCTCCTAGATTTCCCTACACTGCATATATCCATCTTGATAATGCCAACACATTTGCTAAATGACCTACACCAATTACTTTAGTTATTTTGTGTGCTGAGGATGGAACCAATGACCTTGCACATTCAACATTTATCATTGAGCCTGCACTGGAGAATGTGAGTGACAAGGAGTATTGATCATGAGTGGAAGTCAGGGCATGGTGTAAGGAAGCCACCAACACATAGGAAAGTTGGAACACTTACTTCTCATGGTTTCCACACAATTAGGGAAGGCAAGTCCCCTTGTTCATTGCTGGTTCTTCTTCTTTATCCCCCATTCCACTTGAAAAACCTCGTTTCTTACCCACTGGGATGTCCTACCTTTCAGGTAGTGTGTCCACTCGCTTCTCTTGCTCATCATTCTATGCATACATTCATATTGTAAACGTTTCCTATCAACTGCATGAGTCCAGCAAGATAGAACAAGTCAGACAGAGTAGACTTCTCACTCACAGCAAGCAGCAAGGATTCATAATAAGCTATGCTCCCAAGACAAAGGGAAAACACCTCATGTCACACCACAGTTGAAGGACCTCAGAAGCATCCTGTCCTGTTTTTACATGCCCTGGGTACTACTTGTGTTACAGATCATAAACGTTGTCCAACTTCCTCTTCCAGGAAGACCTCTCTTAGATCATTCTGTACCTTTTCTCATTGTTGTGGTTCATATATGCTTAGCCTAGGGAGTGGTACTATTAGTAGGTATGACTTTGATGGAGGAAGTATGTCATGTGGGCTTTGAGACCCTTATTCTAGCCATGTAGGAGACAGTCTTCTCTTGTTTGCCTTCGGAACAAGATGTAGAGCTCTCAGCTCTTCCAGCACCATGCCTGCCTGGATGCTGCCATGCTTCCTGCCTCGATGATAATGAACTGAACCTCTAACCTATAAGCCAGCCCCAATTAAATGTTGTCCTTTATAAGAGTTGCTTAGTCATGGTGTCTTCAGAGCAATGGAAATCCTAACTAAGGCACTCATTGTCACAGGGGACTATGCTCTCAGTAGACTCTCCCAAGCAAAAGTGTTTGTAAAGATGTTTTATCCCAGCAATAGAAAACATATCTAAGAAACTTTCCTTTCTAATTGCTCCTAGGGCTACTAGCTCAGGAATAGCACTGTCTTTGGTGACCTGGGCCCTCCCATATCAATCAACAGTCAAGAAAATGAACCACAGGCTGGCCCACAGGCCAACCTGGCGAGGGCATTTTCTCAATTGAAGTTTCTTCTTCCTAGAAGGTTCTGGCATGTGTCCAGTTGACATAAGTTAACCATCACAGAGAGGAAGGGGATCCTCGGATCTTCCCTCTGGAACTGTGAGCCCCAAATTAAATGCTTTCTTTTATAGGTTGCCTCAGTTATGACTTTTTTTTTTTTTTTTTGTCAAAGCAATAGAAAAGTGACTAAGTCTCCGGGTTGCTTTTGACCATGATGCTTTATCACTGCAGCCCCAACCCTGAGACATGTTCCTTTCCTCTCTAGGGGTAGAGTTAAACACCCACAAGAGGGTGAACTTACAGCTTAACCTTTCCCACTTCTCTTGCAATGGAGTTGGTCATACAGTCTTTCTCAGGTCAATGAGATGTGAAGAAAGATCTCTAGGAACTTTCTGCATAAAACTTTACCCCTAGTGAGGACAGGGTGACTGATGTTTAAGAGGACCAACTTTTTTCTTGTAGGTCTTCCTGCCTAGGACACCATCTGGGACACAGGATTCACATGTATAGATTTCTATAAGAATGTGTGTTTACCAAGGCAACCCATATGGATTGGTGAAGCCCAGGTTATTTGAGACACTGCTAAAGAGTGGATTGTTTATCTCCTCATATTCTTTTAGGGGCAATAATTCAGTGTTCTTATTACTTAAGGGACTGTTTGTTGACTATTACAATGAGAGTTGTTTTTTGATGTTTTGACAAGAGCTCTTTTAAAACATTGCAACTGTTAAATGACAGAAATGATTAGGGTAAGAGACCCAGTAATTGTAGTAAAGGAGGTTGGGAAGAAGGTGGAGAGAGGGCTGTGAGTCCAAGGTCAAAGGATCTAGGGCACTAAGGTGGAGACTGTTGAAAGCAGCAAGAAAAGACAAACCTTGACCTTGATGAGGAGGATTTACTGAAAAGATTATGGAAGCTGACTATAGCCACCAGAAAGGCTTGGCCCAAGATGTCTGCAAGTGGCTCTGTGGTTGTCAAGGGGCTGGGGGGGGGAGTGGCAGGGAGAACAAGCTTCTTTTACAGAAAGAATTAAACTGATAGAAGTGGGAGGTGGGAACATCAGAATGAGGTGGGCAGTGCCATGGAACATGTGGTTTTTTCCTGTGGTCAGTCAGTTCTCTGGAAAAGACTGTGTTCCAGTGTTCAAGAGTAGCCCAAAGCTCAGGGACCAAGAGGGAGAAGGAACACATGAATCATGTTTGGCCAAGTCCAGGTGGTAAATGTTTTGTCCAGATATAAAGTTTTTCTTTCTCTTTTTTTAAAGTTTCTGTTTCATAGGTCCATTTCCAGTCCCTGAGTTATAGGCTTTCTGAAGATGGACAGAAGCCGTTGTTGGGGTAGATGTGATCCTAAGATGCAAAGCCACATGGCTGGTTTCAGAAGAGACATGGGAAATAATGGAAAAATTATATCCACACCTCAACTTAGTCCATCCAATTGATATTAATGCACTGAGTCCCCTGACTGGTAATTATCACAGAACATCACCATTAGCTTCACTTGAAGATACCTGAAAGTGTGGGCTTCCATATGAACATAAGAAAATTTTCTAAATATCCCATTCAAAATAAGAGTTTCAAAGTTATAACCAAAAACTTCCTAAATGATGCTGGTTTCTTAGAGTGATACAAGCATTTGACTTTTAATGGGATACAGGCTGACTATTATTCACTGAACATTAGCTTCCCAAAAATTATATAGTGACTTTCTATTACATGTTTTTCTTTCCTCTTTCCCACCTTTACTCCTTCCTAAGCTCAGGCACTCCACACAGCATAACAGAAGTTGTGAGTTATTTCTCAATATCATGTTTATTTTGAGGTGACTATGGCTGTTCATCTAGAAACTACATTTCCAGCCTCCCTTGCAGCTAGCATAGCTGTGATCCCTTTGCTCCTAATGGTACGTCAACAGCCTGATTAACTAACTAAAGCTGCAGACCTCATTTGGCTTCATGCTGGTTCCTGAGAGCTGGCGTTTTTTAAAGTCAGCTACAGGCAATGCTTAGGATGAAGAAAACAAGAAACAGATTGGAAATCAACCCAGAAACTCCTTAATATGTGACTTTTTCTGGTCAAGAATCTTTAAGAACTGAAAAATGGGACAGGAGCACGGTAGTATGTCTTAGCTAGAATGTAGGAGGACTGAAGAGGTTTCAGCAGAATGGAAGGATCTAGACATAAGGCAGATCTGGGTATATTGCTTAAGTCTTTTTGTTTGTTTGTTTTTGTTTTTTATTATTATTAATTTGGGTAGTTTTTAACATGTTTTATCAGTGCCCTCTTCTATCAAATGGTTACAATGATTTATGCTTGTGTGTGTGTGTGTGTGTGTGTGTGTATGTGTGTGTCCATTTTGAGAATGAAAGAGGACCACATTGACACACTGATGTTGAAATAAAAGCATCTAGTGGTTGATAGCCAAGTTCCTCCTGTTGTTAGGTTCCTGACCCTGTCGCTTCAGCTGTTAAATGGAGGCTGTATAGACTTGACGATCTCTGAGTCTTTCCCTGTTCAGACATTCTGAGGCTCAACAAATCAGTCTACAATGCTGTGCAGAGACACACAGCAACCACTGCCTTGATGGACACTGGTCCTGAGATCTGATTGGAACCTGAAATAACTCACGAGAAGAATATTCACGCCACATAAATGAGCATGCCCTGTGCCTCGTGCTCCCACCCAGTCCTGCAGGATGTCAGCTGTTGAGCACTTATCTACATGATTTTTTTCTGTTGTTGGTTGGTTGGTTGATGTTTGTTTATTTGTTGCTCTGTTCTGCTTTGTTTTGTCTTTTTGAGACAGGATCTCTTTACATAGCCCTTACTCTCATGGAACTCTCTGTGTAGACCAGGCTGGCCTAGAACTCAAGTGCGGGGATTAAAGGCGTGTGCCATCATCCCCAGCAAGTTTCTTACTACAAAGAAAGATAAATAGAGCCATTATATTTCCTTGCTCCTCAAGGCAGCAAATATAACCAGTAGAGCTTAAAGTGAAGAGATAAAACCCTGTTTACAATGTACAAAAGACAGAGGGAAGCATTAAAAGTTACCCAACTCCTGGATCCCGGGTGCCCTGGTCCAGCTCTGAGTTGTAGTAAATGGGCCCCTTGTGGATGAAGGAGTTAATAACTCTCCCTCAGTGACCAACTTACCCAGACTTATTGTGCTATGGTTACCTTGGGTGAGCCGTTTTATAATTTAATTAAAACCGGAGGCACCAGATAATGGGCTGACGGTGTTGGCAGCCCCTTCCCGGGTAAGAGGTAGGCTCCAGGGAGTAGGAAAGAGGTCATCTAAGGCACCAGGCAATCATGAGCTGTTGTTCAATTATTCTAGTTAATCCAAATGAAGTAGATACCTAAGGCCCTGGTTCACTTAGCTTAGTGGAACCTGGCCTTGGAAAACCTTTGGAGATGCTTGACCTAGGGATACCACCTATTTTCACATGCCACCAGGTGCAGTTCTGAATCAGGTTTTAAGGAACATCATTTCTTTGTTAAAATGATGTCATCCTAGCCTCTACTACCAGAAGTTCTAATAGCTATATGAGTTTGGAGAACGCTGACATTCCCAGTTGCGAACTCGTTTCCTTTCCTTTCCTACTTCTAGAGGTTTTAATGCGCTAAAAGCTAAAATATTTCTCATACTTTCGGAGATTTTTCCATTTCTGGTCAGGATGTGGTCTTGTTTACAACTAATAGTATAGCTTGTGCTACGTACAGTCATGATCTAAGTCCCTACCTGTTTCTCTTGGTGGCTCAGAGTTTAACATTATACTAAAGTCCCCAAGAAAGAGGGAAGTAGCAAGAAGGGTACGGGTGTGTGCTCAAAGTGATCATATTCTTACATGAAAATAGGCTTAGGTAGCCAAACAGAATAAAATAGGATAAAGAAGAAGTAAAGCAAACAATTTGAACTTCCAGATATAAACGGCCAGTCTTGGGAAGTTGGACCGTCTTTAGAATAGATCAAATGAAAGCCAGATAAGTTCCCCAACACTGGGGAAAACGAGGGCTTCTTTACCTAGCTTCAGTCTTCTGCAGACTCAGAGAGGCAGAAAAACCTTCAAGTATGATTTCCACAAGAAGAGTACAAATAGAAAAACTCCCCAAAGGCCCCCAGTGCTCCCTGGGAAACAATTTTCACAATCAGTCTGGGATTCACAGATTAAGGGACACATGTCAGTTAGAGTCTATGGCCCTTAGCCAGCATGGAGGCAGCAGGACAGAGCTCTATCTCCTGTCTTCGGTACTATTTCTCCAGAGCTTAGCAGGTGGGGACCATGCATGGCATATTCCCCTTCCCTTCCTTCATCTTTCCTGGTGAGTTTGCCTCATGCATCCACAGGGGAAGTCAAGTGTAAATAGAAAGTTCCAGCTTCCAGGTCAAGCTGCTGTCAGAATTTCCCTCTTCTCTCCGAAATGCTCACAGTCCCTGCCAGCTCTTTATTGTGTACCTGTCAGAACTGGCTCCTTCTAATCTTCCTGTGTACAGATTCCCTCCTCAGTGACAGTGTCACTGACCCAAGAAGTCCCTGGAATCAGGCTGTCTCTTTCCAAACAAATATAGTTATGGCTGGATGCTTTTCCTCACTTTCTCACCAATCAGGTCTCTGTTATAAGGAGCTATTTCTTCATCAGCTGGGCCCATGTGCTGATTGCAGGGAAAGATGTGCCGTGGAAGAAGCCTGTCAGGCAAAGGGTGCATGAGTTACTCATGATGTCCTGCTTTGCAATATCTTCTCATTACTAAGACTCTAATATTGTCTAGATAGAGCAAGACCCCAGAGTGAATTGGGTTCTGGGGTCTCTTGCTTAATAGAAGTGTCCAGACTGTAAATTAGAAGATGAAAGCAAGTGATATGCATAGAAATGAGTGGACACTGTGGAAGTGAGGGTGGGGAGCCTCAAGGCAGACTTACAGTGGAAAGCAGGTCACAGAAGACTCAAAGAATAGCAAGAAGAGTTTAGAAAGAGGGCTGGAAAGGAGACAGAGAGATGGGAAAGGAATGAGGAGCAAGGAGCATCTCATCAAGTCAGGAAGTGGACAGTGGATTGCCCAGAAATCATAGGTGAAAACTGGGGAAAGAAGTGGTTGGTAATTATGACCGCTGGGTGAGGCAGCCGGGTGGGCAAGTGATGCTGTACATGTCTCACATCCCTGGGGGCAAAGTCACCATTGACAATTCTATCTGTGTGGAAAATCCATAGAGTTGTATTGTGCCTCACCTGAGTGACTTCTGGGGATAGCAGTGCTGGTGAGAATCCTGCCAGACAAGGGATGAAGGCAGAACCTCGTCATCAGCTGTGAGAAGTGAAGAGAGGTGGGGCGGGGTGGAGCTGAAGCCTTCGATGAAAGTGCCCCTTGAAGGGTGTTGGAAGTTAAGGAAAGAAAGAAAAAGGTGACTAAAAGGGCTTGGGAAAAGCATCACCATGATTTCCACTTGCGTTGTAGCTTGGGCTTCAGAGTCTGGGCATAACAGGGAAGGGAGGGATTAACAAAGGGATAGCTGCGACAGATGAGGAGACAGATGGAAGGAGAGAAACCCAGTCACTCAGAGACAAGTATTTGAGTTTCTCCGCCTTTTGTTGGACCATGGCTGTGGAGAGAAGGCAGCTTCCTGACGCAAAGAACCTACATTGCCCACGTAAGCAATGCTACAGGGAGAAAGCCCTTGGAGAGCGGGCGGAGAGTGTGGTTCATCTGGAGTTGGAGTGCGCGTCCTTGATGAGATGACCTTTTGTGTGAGCTGAGTGCCAGTGAAAACCAGGGCAAAGGTCATTCTTGGCAGGTGGCAATGAACATAGGACTTTAAGAGACAGGAAGAGATCAGCATGGCTTGGTCTGGAGCCAGCAGAGGCATGCAGTGGGACCACAGCACCAGGCGAGGCAGACCTCTCAAAGTACAGTGACCAAAGTATAGGACACATCAACCACCAGAGCCTGGGGTCTGTCGAAGGGTCTTAGCCAGCCTCCCAGCCTGCCAGAGTAAAAGCAAGAGCCTTCTTCCAAGTCTGCCCTCTGGACGAACAGCTCACCTGAGCCAAGATGAGTTTAACGTCATGTCTTCCTTGGATGGTTTCTGAGTCAGGCCCAAGCCCACACCAGTGCTGTGGTGTGAGGAAGGGGACACATGGGACTGTCAGTGTTCCTACAGAGATAGAGCTGCACCAATCTTTCATAGAAGGTGAACGCTGCTGTCCTGCTCTGTGGCTGGAACCTACCTTTCATTTGATGCCTCTTTCCCATACTTCACACGATCTGGCTGCCTCCTCTTGCTATTCAAACTTCTTCTTGTGGTATTCCCTTGGCTCAACTCAGAAGCTACGCCCTTTACATTTTTTGGTCTTCCTCATCCTCATAAAAATCTCAAGTTTCTTAATGCATGTATTATCAGGAAGGCCATCTGATGGAAAGAATTCACAGGGAAGCATTAGCCAACTGGTATCACTGTTACACTTGCAAATTAGAGGATTTACTCAGAATATTTAGGATTATGTTTGCCAAGGGATGAGCTTTAGAAAGACAGGAGCAAGACCTGGAAACAGACACCCTTTAAGAGGATGCTGGCTTATGCTGAGACTGGCTCTGTTTCCCCATCTTAAAGAGATAGAGAAAACTAACCTCTGTGTTAAAAAGTGAAGTTGGAAATAACTGTGTGGTCCATTGGGGGGAGGAGGAGGAGAGTTACAAATCAGCACCTTGACACTACCCAGGTTTCAATCCAGCTTCTCTGGTTAGGGCTAAAAGTAACACAAAGTCTCCACAAAAGGCTACAGAAACACAACTTGAATACCTTCTGTGTGTGCTGTATGCGTTTCCTGGTTCAGTGTTCCGGATATAGGTGCTACTGTACTTCCTTTTCTAGATGAGACAGGGTCAGAAACAAAGAGTTTTGTTACCTGAGAGTCTCGAGGATATACTTAAAAACTGTGGCACTCAAGCTCAGGCTGTCTGAATCCAAAAGCTGCTTGTCTTCTATGCTGTACAGTCATGCCTTGTCCTAACATGGTGGCTCTTGACATGGCCAAGGCTTGAGACAACTAGTTTACAGATCTTCCATGCATTGGGTTGAGTCCTCCCTCCTCTGTCCTGGCCTCAGTTTCCTTATCTGAAGATCAGGGAGGCAGTGGAGATCACAGGAAGATGAGTATCCCCAGGTCAATTAAAGGTTTGCTTGATCTGAAAATGTCAGCTGAGTCTCCTGCTAGGCTCCTGAGAAAGAGGCCATGTGAACACTGGTTGAGCATCAGGCAAAACCCCAAGCCCCAGATGGATGTGATCTCTGGGGGTTCATCCAAACGCTGGGTTTAGGAGATGGGTGGGAGGGCAATGTTCCTCCCCTAGCAGGCTGAGCTTAGCCAGCAGCCAGGGTCTCCTCCACAGCCCTGCCCAAGCTGCTTTCAAGGTGGGGCAAGTTGGGAGTGTTTCTCCCTCTTCTGGTGAGAGCCAAGAGGTCAGGAGGAGTGTAGCTGTGACAGATGGAATCTGCAAACTTGTTTGGAAACACCCTTTTCAAGTGCACCCTGAGACAGGATTAAGAGAACAGCTTTGGCCCGTTTTCAGGACTGTCATCTGCTGAACACCTCCAAGCTCATTTGAAGGAAGTGACAGAGAGACTGAGATTGCAAATCAGGAAAATTGGCCTCCCCACCTCCACCAGCCTGCAGAAAACAAAAGCACCCTAGTAGGAAAGTGACACAGCGCCATCTCCTGGCCAGTAGTTGCTTGGCCCTTGGGGGCCTCTGGTCAAAGCCAGGTCTCCTCTACTTCAAGAATTTTGACAAATTGTGCTGGAGGGAAGGCTTGTCCTGGCTTCCAGGAGCTAGGGCGAAAGCATGGGAGTTGCATTCACTCTCGGTTTACAATGTGGACATATGTGTGCACTCATATGTCTTACACAAATACATGCACATTGAAAGCCAATCTGAACATCAAGTAGGATCCACCTGTCCTGTGAGGCACAATTCCTCTACTTGTAGGCAGCTTTCAAGGTTAAATTCATTGTGATGAGGTTATGCACTCTAGAGCCAGTGTGTGTGGGTTCAAATCTCAAGTTTTACCATTCAGTGGCTGTCAAGGACTAAGAATGTTATTGAAACTCTCTGGGCTGCTTGCTTCTTGTATAAATAAGAACCACGCTGGTTCTACTTCATCTTGTAATGAAGCAGTACAATGTATGGCCTATGTTAATCACCCTGTATGCACTAGCTGCAATTATCATCCAACAGAGCATGGCTCCCATGAATTTCACCTTCTATAGAGTCAACCCATTAAGCTCCCTTCTAAGTCTTGTTGGTCAGTACGTCCCAGGCAGACTTTATCAGTTAGAGAAAGTTAATGTTAAAGACACCATTTTGTCAACATAGGTGCTACCTACACTCTCTATGGCCTCTGCCAGGTTTAAGAATCATGATTGTGGAACTCCTGTGTCCTTTGTCTTTATTAAGTTAATCTGGCAAGGTGGTGGGCCTGTTGATGCTTTAGAGTGACTGATGACAGTCCAGGGTACAAGGTGGATGTGTTCTCTCTCCAACTTAGGGGAATTCCCCACCTGGGTTTTCCTACCTTCATCTGTAAAGTATTTTGGGGAAGCCAGCAGAGTGGCTTCCTAGCCCTCCTGCCAGAGAGGAGCCCCAAGCATCTCGAGGAACTCTGAGACGGGATACTTATAGATACTGATGACCAAAGCTCTTTCCACCTAGAAAAAGGGTGGCTAGGACACAGGCTGCCAAAGTCAGAGGCTGCCCTTCCCAAGGTCAACCACAACTCAAGGTGACCGCAAGTTACAGGAGCCAGCTCCGGAGTCCTGAGGCGGTGGGGGGCCTGATGACAGGGGATTATCTCTTCCTATCCGTCTACTGCCAGGGAAGCCAGGCCTGGGTCTGCTCATTGCCACCAAGGAAGCCTTCCCGCTGTTTAACGAGAGCTAACTTGCCCTGGGAAGGACGGCCTGGCCTGCACATCTGTCTCATCAAAGGGGTCAAAGGCTTAGGACACAAAGGTCTCTCAGGCCTCCATTCTCTGGCCTTTATCACCCCCAGAAGCCATCCTGTTAACGTGCTCAAACAGCCGTGACTTTGCTTCTGCTGTATTTGGGAAGCTCAGCCTGGTGAAGAGGGAAGAGAGAGAGAGAGAGAGAGAGAGAGAGAGAGAGAGAGAGAGAGAGAGAGAGAGAGAGAGAGAGACTTTTGAGTCTCTCAGACTTCGAACTTGGCTGCCTCTCCTGAAGAGGACTGAACCATGACTCATCTGGATTAGAATGTTTTGTTAGCCAATCCTTGTTTTGCTTTAAAGCCACTGAAGTCTCAAGAAAACAGCCTCAAGGGAGGAGGGAGGGAGGGGGGAGGGAGGGAG
>JADRCD010232891.1:70577-86407 GCA_019843815.1 Montemys delectorum
GAGAGAGAGAGAGAGAGAGAGAGAGAGAGAGAGAGAGAGAGAGAGAGAGAGAGAGCTGCCTCCCATGCAATCTGTTTACAGGGGATACCAGTGACCCTAGGAGCCAGTTCCAGCCAGGTGCCCTCATCCTGACGAGTGTGCGCCTGGAGGTCAGGAGGCCTTTTGCAGGAGATCAAGATGCACTAATGCTTTAAGTTGGAAGGATGCAAGAGATGGAGAGGCTGCATCTGCTATGGAGCTGTTGAGGTCCAGCTTCACTTGGAGTTTAGGAGCTGCCTTTGAACTCAAGGCTTCACCCCACACCCCTCAGCTTCCTCCTCTGTCAAGGGGATTAACAATACTAGGGTGAGAACAACCTGACAAACACGAACATACTTCCTCTTCTCTCATGCCAGCGCATAGGCAATAGTAGCCAGGTATCAGACATTTAAGAAAACATTCCAGAGAAGACATTAGCTCATCATCGAATATCTGTCCATAAAAATGACAGTTGATTCACTTTGGTTTTTGCGATGCGTCAGCAGTTGCTACCTTCTTGGTGATGGTGGTAGATGTGACAGGTCTTAATTACGTGGTAAAAAGAAGCCTCTTAGTAGCTGTAGAATTGTGCAAGGCAGTGTCCTTAGCCAGATAGCTGGGGTAACAATATAACTGACCAATGAGAATGAGAATGCCCAGTATACTCTGGTGGGTAATCAATACCCTATAAATGATAGGCTCAGATCTTAAGTCCCACTCTCCATATGAACTGTCTTGGGATATGGTCTAGAAGCAATGCAGAGAGCAGCACAGACCAAATTAAAAAGAAAAACAAGAACAAGGAGTGGTGGCTCATGTGCAAGACTTGGAAGGCACATCTTGGTGAGTTTGAGGCCAGTCCAGTTTACATAGCTTCTGGAGAGCCAGAGCTATATAGAAAGATCCTGTCTCAACACACACACACCACCACCACCACCACCACCACCACCACCACCACCACCAACAACAACAACAACAACAACAACAGCACCAGTGAATTATGCATATTCAAAGTCTTTGGATATCAACTCAGCACTTTCTCTTCAGCTCAAGGGAAGTGATTTAGAAAATAATACAACTAGAGGAATAACCTTGAGTCTGTTCAGAAATTGTTCAAGATGCATCTAACACAGATTGTGTAATTACCAGTAATGCAGTATTCATGAATGGTCTCAAAACTGGTATTAATCTGAAATCCTTTTAATCAGAGTGTTTCTTGTTTGAGGCTACTTGAAGTATGTATCAGTTCTGTACAGTTGCTATAACAAATGACCACAAGCTGAGTGTCTTAAGCCAACACAGTTTTATTATTTTACCATTCCCATGGTCAGGAACCCAGCATGACTGCTAGGAGATGCAGTTCAGTGGTACAGTGCTTGTCCGGAATGCACGAAGCCCTAGCTTCAAGATCCAGGTGTCTACATGGACTTTAGTGGTTAAAGCCGAGATGTTATCTGGCTATATTTTTTCCTGGAAGCTACAAGGGGAGAATTTCCTTGTCTTACTAGCTTTTAAAGGCTGACTACTCATTTCTTTATTTACTCAACTTTCCATCTTCAGAGCCAGTGACTGTGGCTGGGTCCATTTTCACAATGCAACTTCTCAGTTCCAACATTTATCTCTCCCTCTCTTCCTCTCTTCTATTTAAAGTCCATGTGTTTGTACTGAGTCCCCTCCCATGCCCTCCTCATCTTAAGATCAGGCAATGAACAGCCTTAACTCACTTGACAACTTTGCTCTCAGCTTGCCCTGACACATAAGATGGCCATGGGTCCCAGTCACTAAGATGTGGGTATGCTTGGTGGTTTGTGAGTTAGATCTTGGCTAATGTGTCAAAAATGACTTGAAACTCACTCACAAATATCGTTGCTTTAATCACTACCATTAGCAAGGTGAGCTGCTTCACAGTTAATATGATGGGGTCCTTGAGTCCTGATGAGGGCATCAGCCAGGTGAAAAGATAGGGTGACATATATTTTCCCATAAAACAAAAATATACTCAACTGTTGGAACTGTTCATTTCATATTAAAGTGGTGAGTGTAGATGCCAGTTGGTTTATTTTTAATCCACTTGGCAGATGTAGAAAAGTTGATACACCAGCAAGGTAAGGCCTTTCTGGGAAGGAGGATGTCTGGCTGGTCTGAGTGGGAACTCATGTGACCTTCAGAAGTCTGCCCAGTTGAAGTTTCTAGAATTTTCTTCTATCTTCCTCATTCTGCTCCCTTATACATTTCTTAGGGTGCAGAGTGTCGAAACCCAAGAGCCTAGGCCTCTCTTCTGACCTGGGATAACTACTCCTCTATCCTGCCAACCATAGAATCTCCCAGAACTGAGTGATCTGCCATCTGTAAGCATAAAGCTGAGTAGCCTTAAATGCATTCACATGGTCATGAACACCCTTCAATGCTCCTTTATTCTGTAAAATTGCACATCTAGATCTCCTTCTAGGCCTGGTAGTCACTGTTTATTTTATTTATCTGGGAATTAGAATCCTCTAGACACCTCAGACAAATGGTTGCACTCTTGCCTTTTGTGACTGGTTTGTTTCACTTAATTAAATGTCCTCAAAATCAGTTAGTGTTATATCATGTCAACATGCCAGAATCTCTGCCCCTTTATAGTGCTGCCTAATATTCTATTGTATATGTTGTAACATTTTGTTTATCTGCTCCTCTGTTAATGGATACCTGTATTACTCTTGTCTTTCAGCAACTGAGAATAATGCTGCTACAAAGACAGGTTTTTAAATGTCTCTGTGAAACTCTCCTCTAAGTTCAATTGAAAGTGTGTCCCAAAGTGCAATTGCTCCATCACCATCTTCCATGAGCCATGGCTGTTCTCCATAGCACCTGCATGTGAAAGTACACTTTTGTATCAAATACACAGAAGGCTTCTTCTATGAGGTTGAATAGCGTCGACCAGACCAAGAACATGGTACAAGTGGTCCATTTGTTGAATGTTCCTAATGAATGTGGCATCCTACCAGGAGAGCTATCTCTGTTCTCTTCCCAATAGTGGAGCTATCTGGAGACCAGAGGGAATGAAAACCCACTGAAATCACCATAGGCCATGGTAGAAGAAAGAGAGCAGAGCTCATATGTGCCACAGCACTGGCTCTTAGGAAAGATATTGACCTGTCAGAGTTCAACGCCAGCTCAGAAACCAGGTCACAGCTTTGTTCCAGTGCTCCCTCACCCCACAGCACTCTCTGCCCTCCTATATAGAAGGGAAAACAGACTGTTGCCAGAGCTGGGAACTAGTGCCAAAAAGGCTGACAGAATGGTTTGTTGGTGATGAGCGTCTTCCATGAACAGTGGAGCAGAGGCTGAGGGCCTGGGAGTCCAGAGGTGTGGAATCTGGTGATCTTCCTGTCCCTAGCTTTGGTCAAGTTTCTCTGAGCCTTAGAGTTCTATGCATAAAACATGGGGCTGTGGAGTGTGACATTTAGGGATTTTTCGTTCATGGGTCTAGCAGATATTCCTTCAGAGCCTTACCTAGCTACACATCCTGCAGTTTGTGGAGACACAGTCATTTTAAAGGGGTAACAGACACATGTAGTAATGTCTGTGCCAGACACAGTTCTATAGTAAGATGATTGTTTTTACATTTGTGTGTGGGTGTGCGTGCATGTCTGTGTGTACATCCATGTGCATGCCACCTTGTGTGTGAAAGGACAACCCGTGGAAGTTGGTTCTCTCAAGTCACCAAGCTTGATTGCAGGTGCCTTTATCCACTAAGTCATATCCCCTGCTCAAGAACTGCACATACATAATAGTTCTCTTAAGCTCTGGGACAGCTACAGTGGTGGCACTGCTAAGGTGACATTTTAAAGGTGAAAACCCTGAGAGAAGTGAAGTTCCTTGTCCAAGCACACACAGAACGCTAGAGGTGCATTCAGGATCTAAACCCAATATCCTGGTCCAAGGCTGTGTGTTCAGTATCTCAGGAACTTATCCTCGGGAAATCCACACCCCGGTGTTAATTCTGACTCCTAGTTACTAAGCATCATGCCCAATTGTGCTGAGCACTTTATACCTTAGTGGCTGACATTCACTAATTTATTGTTGTTAGGGCTCAAACCCAGGACTTTATGCAGGCCAAACATACCATCCATTTTCAAATCTCAGGTAAAAAGAAGCAATATCCTCTTTTATAAATGAGAAGATTCATGGAGGTATTGAATACGGGGCTGTCTGACTCTACAGTCTGGCTGAGAAGTACTGCATCCTTACTCTGTCCCCCAGTCCAATTTTTTTTTTGCCACAGCTGTAAATGGCACAAGACATAGAGGTCTGGGAAGCCACTCTATCTGCTCATCTCTTAACTTCGGTGGACTTTGCCCTACAGCCTGACCTGGCTCTAAGGGAGCATCCCAGAAGGTAGCTGGCATGCTGGCTGCCTTGGGCAGAGCCCTGGGTTGAACCGTTGCAGCAGCTTCATGTAGACAGGAGCAGAGACCATGTTCACGCTGTGGTTTCAGAGACCCCTGGAAGTCTCATCCACAGACTAACTGACGCTGAGCACCCCTTGGTTGCTGTCAACTCCTTCCTGCACCTCTGCAGGAAATGGTCTACCCAGACCTGTTCCTGAGATCAAGTTCTGGGACACGGCCTGGGAGACCCATACAGCCTCAGAGAAAGCTGGAGAAGAGGGAGCCCTGGACTCTCGCCTACTGCCGTCTGTGCTGGGGGTTTAGATGAACAGGTAAACAGACCAATGATCTGATGGACGAATGAATGGATTGAGTCCAGCTAATGAATGACAGAAAGAACAAAGGCATGAGCCCATCACCAAGGAGGAAAGAGTAAGGCATAGACTAGTCCTTCTGCCTTAGCCTGGTCTGACAACAGTTCATAAAGGCAGACATTACAAGCAGCACTCGGACTGAGCTAAGTGGTAGAGTATGTATTATTTATCATGCTTGAGGCCCTGGGTTTTGTCCCTAGCACTTTCTCTAAAGCAGAAGAAAATCTCAATGTATAAAGCTATTTCATCTGAGATTCCCGAAAGGGGTCCCAGAAACCATCTCATAGGCATCCCCCATCCTGGAATCCTCTGGAAAAGATGCCAGTCATCTGCCCCTTTGCCTCCGGGACAGGATTAGAGGGATGCCTGATGCTTCCTCCCATTGGTACCCATGTGAGGGAAGGGTCCTCCCCCACTCCCTGCCCCCTCTGGGAAGCCACACAAAACTCCAAGTTAATTAAAGCCTCCACTCTGAGAAGGGGAATGTTCCATTTGGTAAATTTAGAAACAGCTGGTTAGTTTCACCCATTACTTTTGTGCTAACATCAGTGGAGTCCATTCAGCTCTGTCTTTCATGAAGCTGTCCTTCCAAGGCTACCTGATAGCTACTAATTGCTGCAACTACATTTCTGAATTGCAAATTTTCTGCACTGATAAAAACTTTGATTGCCTGTCAGCTACACATAAGGAAAAGATCAGCAGTGCTAAATGAGGGGTTCCACGCTTGGATAATAATGCCTAATGAATTATTCAGGAAAGAATGCTTGAATGAAGCAAACAATTTGAAGGGTTACTAGCAGCCGTAACAGTTCAACAGGCAAAAGAACAAAAGTATCATCCTGAACATTACACTAATGATTAAAAAATGCGTATTAATTCTAGATTTGGAGAAAAAAGAAATGCCAATCTGATTTTAAAGGTTAATCATTATTTTCTCAGTAATGCTCTGATCTCTGGTATTGGAGGGTTGGTGAAGGGGAAGAACCCTTTACCAATATTTTGGGATGTGTAATATTATGACATAATAGAATCATATAATTTCACACACATCATTTAAATATTGTAAATTTCAAATTTCATTGCAAAAGATAACACACACACACACACACACACACACACAAACCTAACAGCGTGGCGGCAAAATGCTCACTTGAGAGAACTTTGCTCAGTGTTCACTGTACCAGAGCTAAGGACCCCTCCTCAAAGCAAGGGGCCCTGCAGAAACAGCAAAATGAAATAGGATGTATGTGATTAAACATATGCAAATACATATCATAATTAGTGACTCTTTCTGGCGGAATTTGAATGTGTTTTACACATTTTGTAAATGTGCTGATGATACCATTAGGAAATTCTTTTAAAGGCTTCTGCCCATTGGGTCTGAAACCCAAGAAAACAAACCAATAAATCAGCTTTTAGTTTCTGTCCAATACTGACACATTTGCTGCTTTCATAAAAATATATTTCTACCACCCAAAGTGCTAATTTGTTTTGACAGATGCTGTGGAATTGCCAAATATGGGGAGGGGGGAGCAGTCCTCGAAACCATAATGTAAAACTGTATAATTAGAGATGTTAAAAAATAGGAACACAACCACTGAGATATTATGATGGATCTCAATGTTTAAAAATAGCTCTTTAGGGCTGTGCTTAGGAGTCTCAAGGCAATCATACTCACCAACAGAGGATCTTCAGAAGCCATGGTATGGTACCAGGACAATTGTAAGAGTGGTGTTTAATTACTAAATATGCTGCCAACCACTTAGCAGTTCAATGAGATTTTTTCCCCCAACTCAAAAGCCTATGGTATTAGTCATCAATTAGTAATTTTATTATAAAGATGTTTAATGTCAACACAACACTCTTCATTTCTGGCTGAGACACTGCGCAGTGGTAGCTGCAATGTCTGATTTAGAAGGCTGACCATCTGCCAGGGCCTGTGCTCTCACAGCTGACTAATGCTCTCCCCAGAGGACTGGGGCTCCTTGTGTTTCTGTTGCTGTCTTTTTGATATCAAAGTGAGGTTGATAAACACATTCAAGTCACAATTAAAAAACATTTTCACTGACCAGTTGCCACCGATGGCATCAGACAGCTTTGTTGTAGTAACAACTCGTTTAATGGTGTTGATGTGCAGGCCAGATGAAGTGCCCTTTTTCTGATTCTTACCTAGCTCTTTAATTTTCTGTGACATTTCCAGATACTAGGAATCATATGAGGAAATGCCATTTGGTGTACCTCAGGCAGAGAGGCAGAACAAATGCTGGGTTTTCAGGTTAAGGCTGGAAGATCCATGTAAGCTAGAACTCACTCTATAAGGAATATAATATGTGGTTCAAGCCAATCCATCGATTACACAGTATCTTAATACACCAATATGTGAAGCCGGAAATGAAAAGCAGAACTCATTGTTGCCTCTTTTACAGAAAAATCAGATTGTCTAGCTGCAGCTCTGTATGCTTTATATGAAAGTATCTTATTTACTTTTCTACTGCTGTGGTAAGACTTCATAACAAAGTCAACTTATAGAAGGAACAATATATGTAAGGGTTACAGTTTCAGAGGGTTAGAGTCCATGACCATCCTGGCAAGGGGCATGGCAGCAGGCAGGCAAGCATGGCACTGGAGCAGTACCTGCAAGCTCAGACCTTGAGACACAACCACAAGACAGGCAGAGAGAGGAAGACACTAGAGATGGCACCAGTCCTCGGAAACCTCAAAGTCTGCCCTTAGAGACCAACGCCTCCAAAAAGGCCACACCCCTAACCCTTCCCAAACAGTTCTACCACCTGAGAACCAGATGCATGAGTGATCAAAGCACTACAGAGGTTACAGACCTTTAGGTTAAAACAAGATGTGACTGGAGCCCAGTCCTTTGTGTGGGGAAGGAAGGGCTGGACGTAGAGACGCTTCTGGGCTGAAGGCTGCTCAGGTAAGGCTACTCAAGCCTCAAAGCAGATGCCATCTTTAGTTGTCTTGCCGTTTACAGTGAAAGGAAGTGATGCTGCAAGAAGTCTCTCCGATGCTGTTCACCTTTGGGCATTTGGCTGAGGAGAGAGACTTGGGGCAAGACTTGAAGGTCCTGTAAACTCTACTTTTCAAAGGAAACCAGGGCTCTGGAATGTGGAGAAAAGAGCCCAAGTGACACTGTCAGCTAGTGGCAGAGCTGAGATTCACAATGCCTCCCTTTGTGCCCCTTCAGCTGTCTCTTAAGAGCTGCATTGTCCAATAGGGCAAAGTGTGAAGAGCTACTACTTGATATTGCCCATGAATGACCCTGAAAGGAGCCCAGGGCCTCATCCAAGCATCATTGGGAACGTCTACAAGTATGTGCTCTCAGGATTGGGATGACTCTGAGATGCATGGGCACAGCATGGATAGCCCTGGGGCTAATTGTATTTGATGTTAATTCTGTTTTCCTGTGAGAGCCTGCAAACAAGGAATGAGTCAGCACTGAGGTGATTTCCTGTAAATCTTCTTCCTACCTTAATTTATAAATAAAGGCTAGAGCCTGTGATTGGTCAGAGAAAGGGGGGGGGGAATGTGGAGCTGAAGGTTTTGGAAGAAAAGGAGAGAGAGAGAGAGAGAGAGAGAGAGAGAGAGAGAGAGAGAGAGAGAGAGAGAGAGAATGAGAGGATGGTGGGATGGTGGGAAAAGAGAGGAGGAGGTGGAAGGAAAGTGGAACAGAAGCACGTGGCCTGGAGGAACAGCAAGTTATAAGGGGCATCATAGATGGAGAGGATGGTAGTGTAGTGGTAGATCTGCCCAATCAGTCACATAACTTGTATTCATATTAATTGAGTTGTGTTTTCATTGTATTTGGGTTGGAGATTTACCACAACATGGTAGTACCTGCTCACCCTTCCCAGACATGGTGTTCTTAGAACATTATCCACCACAGGTGTCTTGAGATATTAGTGACTCCTGGGGTCATGTGCAACATGCCTCTCTGAATGGGGATGTTCTGGGCTCTTGATTGTCAGAACACAATGAGAGTCGATGTGGCAAGCAGGAAAGTGGGGGTTTGTATTTGCTGCAGCCTGAGGGAAGCTGGGTCTATAATAGAGGAGGTCACCAGACTGAGAAGCTAAATGGTCTGGGTAAAGTCCTAGATCTCAATCTGGCCTCCTGGTCCTGCTACTCCACTGTGAGGAGCTATTACGCATAGACTGTAAGATGAAACAAATACTTCTCTCACCAGCTTGCTTTTCATTATGGCATTTTTCACAGTGACAGGAACCCAACCTAGGACAGTTCCCTCATGGGTTTCCATTTGTGAGGTCTGGGGTAATCTTCCTGTCATGGAGAGATTCCAGAAGAAAAGCAAACTGCAGCTGCCTGAAGAGCCTAAGAAATACTCCAGTACTCTGGAAGGGTTTTCTGTCCTCCTTGGGTCCATTCCTGATGTGTTGTGAGTTGAATTGTCTAAGATTTGCTTTTGTCCCCTGAGCTTTAGAGCCTTGGAAGCCACTGGAGCACTAAGAGTGCTTGGAAGAAAATTAAGGCAGAGAAGGCCCTGCATCATTTAAAAACATTCTTTATTCTAAACTGGTTTTATTCTTGCCATCTAGTCTGTAGGAGAGAGAGAGAGAGAGAGAGAGAGAGAGAGAGAGAGAGAGAGAGAGAGAGAACAGAAGAGAGAAGACAGAAGAGAGGAGAAAGATCAAGAGGACAAGAGGAAGGACACTAAGCCAACTAAGCCACAGCCGGGTCCCTCATGTGCCCTGATTTCCGTCATTGTTGTCTGATAGTATCAGTCTGTCCTAAGTAGTGGTTAATGTTATCACATTTCCCAAGAATCAATCATGTGATGTACAGTCGCATGCATTCGCTCATTTAATCTTGGTCTTATAGGTAAGCAATGCTATTAACCTTCATTGTACAGTAGGCGCACTGAGCACTGAGATGCTGGTAAACTTCTCCAGCTATTTATAGCAAGAGACTGGCTTTAAACCAGGCAATGTAGCTCTGGAACCCATCTTGCCACTATCTGCATCAGTTGACTTTTACAAAGTGACACCAGAGAGACATTCAGTAAGCTCTTAACTATGTTTAAAGCTGAAAGATGGGATGGCTTCTCTCTTTTCATGATATAAAAGAATCTGGGCCATCAGTCACAGGACATTGAACTTGGGTGGACTGGATCCACAAAGCCACTGAGATATTGGATTGCTTAGGCCACTTTGTTTTGTAGAATGACATCTTTCATATCTCCTGAGGACTGATAAAGTTCCTGGAAGACTTACTTATTTTTATCTTTGGAAGATTGATTTATTTCTTTAAATCTGTTAATCTGGGAACATTGATAGACTTTGGGATATTTACAACTTCTACTGCTCTGACCACAGGACCCATTCATTCTTTCCAGCTCCAAGCATGTGTTCTGTGAATCCAGGAGGTGCTGGTGGGATGGGGTTCTGTCTGTCAAAATGCTAAATTGATTGTATCCATCCAATCCATATCTGTGTGCAGTGGGATTTGAACCCAAGAAGGGAAAGTGAATTAACCCTGTGCCCTCTTGGCCTGTCAGCCCTCTAGGCAAAGCAGGAATCAAATGGAATCTCCCTCCTGCTAAGGGGCTGCAGAGCTGTCAATCACAGTGAGGAGTCTCTAGAGGGAACACAATGAGCCATGGCCCCAGGGCAGGGGAGCCACGTTCCTGAAGTCTTCAGCGGCACACAGCCGTGGAAGCAATGCATGCACAGGCATGTTTCTGGGCTAATAACAAGATTTTTGATTTGTTCTTATAATGAAGGATTACGTCTAAGCACACCAGTGAGTAGCAGGAGACTGTCAATACCCAGGTGACCACTTTCCTAAGAAGCTGAGTGAGAGCACAGAGGTGATTTTCCAAGGGGAAATGCCTGCTGTCTCATCACCATCCCGGCAGGAGAAAATAATCGTTGGAGTTGATGTGCAGGCAAGGAGAGTTTCTACAGAACCATGGCCCCTAGCATCTCTTCTGACAGTGAATCCATAGGAGAAGGAAGAAGAAAAGAGAAATGAAACCACCCTTTCCCATGGAGAGCTCTGGGCAGTGTTGATTCGACGATCTGAAGGTGGGAGTGGCAATCCACTTCCTTCATGGTGTCAGCCTCTGAGCAGAAAGAAGAAACTGGACAAGGTGTGGGCTGCAGCATGTGCTGGGCCTGTGTTTCTTCTCAACCCTTGTTAGTGACTTTATCCAGCATACCTTAAGAGCCCGCTCAGAAGTTGTGGGGTTGTAGACTCTGTGGAGGTGTGCACTGTGGCCCTAGAAATAGCATCCATTCTCCTTGTGAGTGACACATGGGTCAATAGGACAGGAGCTTAAGTGCCAGTCCCTCCCATTCGCTGCCATTTCCTGTCCCACTGCATGACACCCATCAGTCTTTACTCACAAGCAGACAGAAACTTTCCTTTTTTTTTTCCTGTACTCTCCTATCAGATGGCCACCCTGCAGCCAATAGCCCCAATGTTACAGTTGCTCTGATTGGCCAGTATCAGACAGCATCACAACTTCGCCCAGAGCTGCAGACCTAGCACAGACCTCCACTCCTGGGGCAGGCTGGTCATTCCTGAATTGAATGTCACAAGTGCTACTTCCTCTTGGTCATGATGCTAGAAGGAAGTTGAGAGGAGCAGGGGAACGTCAATGTTGCTCAGAGCTCTCTGCTAAGCTTGCTCTTCTTGGTCAGACTACACTCAGAATCTCATCGGTACCCCACGTGCTTCGGAGACAACTGAAATGGACCCCAGCCATGTTTACAACATGTGATAGTTTGAAGTCCTTGACACAGTACCTGCTGATTCTAAGGATTTCCATTCAGTGGTCTGACTCCAAAGTCTACATACATTGTTTCTGCCCTTACCACCTGGTCTTCTTCTCACCACACAGGCTGAAATCTCAGTGCTATAAACCCAGAGTAGCTTCAGCATTGAGGAGGGAGACTGGAGGTAGATTCTGGGGCTTTCTCTCATTCTTCTGGTTTTTTTTTCTTTCTGCTCTTTCCCTTTTTTTAGATTGACCTGAGAGGAGGCGTCTAAATCTCTTTACTTGAGACCAGCAGTTCTCAACACGTGGGTCGTAACCCCAAAAGGTTTGGGGCATCAGATATCTGTGTATTAAATATTTACAACTTGTAACGGTAGCAAAAATACAGTCATGAAGTGGCAAAAAAAAAAAAAAAACCTGTCTGGTTAGGGGTCCCCACAACCTGAGGAGCTGTGTTAAAGGGTCGCACATTAGGGAGTTTGAGAACCACAGCTTCGAACAGAGCTTTGCTCTCCTCTGAAGCTTTGAGTTTGGCCACCATACTCTCTTGGGGTCTTATCCAAGCCCACCTAAACTCAGCAGCCTGTCTTTCTAACAGTTTCAACTCCTTCCTCTTCCCCTGAGGAATTCTAGAAAACAAATGGCTCCATGGCCTGTTTCCAAGGAGCTCTTCCCCCTTCCTTATGAGGTCTCTTCACTGTTCCCGAAAGCAGCCCCTGGAGACTACCCTTAGGGTGCCTCCTTAGGGCATTACCTTGCTTGTGTGTAAAAAACCAGCAGCTGCTTCCCACACTGCTTAGGCCAGCTTCTTGGATACACTCTGGAAACTGGCATCTGTGAAGATAGTTTTGGAAGTAAGCTTAGGAAAGCTTTCATAGAAAGAGAGGGAGAGCTAGAGAGAAGGGGAAGGGAGAGAGGCAGGATGGGTTGAGAGAGGGAGGGAGAAAGGGAAGGAAAGGACCTGCTCAATAGCTTACTTTGAAAAGAAACAGGGTCCTGGGGAGATGGCTCATTTAGCAAAGTGCTTGCTGCAGGAGATGGGGAGTGTGTTTATATCCCCAAGGCGCAGGGAAAAAGCCAACCACAGCAGCACACACCTGATATCCTCATGCCCACTCAGAAAACTCTAGAAAGAATCAGTGAAAAACCATGTGAAAGAGAAAGCAGAGAGTGACTGAGGACACTTATGTCAACCTCCAACTTCCGAATACATGTGCATACAAACTCACAAGCAGACCTGAACACATCATACCCATGAGCACATAATGCACATACCACACACACATTGACAGAAGTGTCGTCAGACGCGGTCGGGTTTGGCTGTGAGTTTGTATGCACATGTATTCGGAAGTTGGAGGGAGGGAGGGGGGGGGGGGGGGGGGGGGAGGGGGAGAGAGAGAGAGAGAGAGAGAGAGAGAGAGAGAGAGAGAGAGAGAGAGAGATTCTTCAAGGCTCTTTGGAAGGCTTCAAAGTGTGTCCCTTTTCTTGACAGTGAAGTCAGAGATGTCAGTAAGATCTCAAGTGACCAAGGGGACTCTGACATGGAACTGTCAAGGCTAGTCTGGGCTAGAGAGCAAGTTCCAAGCCACTGACAGCTGAAATCTATCTAGTCTTTTCCACGTCACAGACCCACTGGTGTAACTTGTGGATCTGAAGTTTCCAAACCTGTAAAGATCCCAAATACTTCCCGCTTGCTTGCATAAAACATCTGTCCCCTGCCTGTCATGCTCAACCTCCTGGCCTCCACAATAAAGAGCCCTGAAGGTACCTCATGGCATATGATACAAGTCAGTCACCTTTAGGATATCTGAAGTTGTTGCTTTCATTTCTCATCTCCCCCATGTTATTAGTGTATCCTTGTGGCAACTGCACGTCCAACATGCTCCATAGCCACACAAGGGCCACGGGTCTGGTGCCAAGGGGCCAAGTGGACAGTCTTGCAGGGGAATCGCTCTGTAACTGTGTCCTAAGGCTAAGTTGTGAACAGACTCCCCCACCCCCACCATCCCCGCAATCCTTCAGACTTTCACGGGCAGCTCTGTCTGAAATTGGAGGGCAGAGTATAGGTCTCAACCCTCGGTGGACTGAGGAGTGGTCTCCTGGTGAGTTTGTTTGCCTGGACTCTTCCTTCTGTATAGCATGGACTCCTTCCCTAGAACCTCTTGAGTGTCTCTGTGGGTCACACTCACGTAGCCTCATCCACACTGAATTCCCATACTGCAGCATCAAAAAAAGACGTTTCTGAGAAACATTCCTGGAAAACGGGTGCATTGTTCTCTCTTCAGTTTCCCCAGAACATGGTTGAACTAAGTTAAGAAGATTTCACAAGATCTCTCCCTTCCTCCCTCTCCTCTCTCCTTTGGACTTGGGGTTGAAAGTAGGGCTTTACACATGTTAGCCAATAACTCTCTAGCTCTGTAAGACGTTGTTAAGTCAGGGTTATTAATTTACAGGCAACAAAAACCACAGTGTTTTATTTTCATTTTAGAGGGCAGGAATCGTGCACATGCGGTGGCATGCACATGGAGGGCCAAGGACTACTTGTGGGACTCTCCTTCCACCCTGTGGATCAAACTCAGGTAGGTTGTCAGGCTTGGCAGCAGGTGCCTTTACCAGTTGAGCCCTCTCCTCAGCCTGGGCGTGCACACCTTCTAAGGATGGGATTTGAAAAGTTTTGACAGATATGTATGCAGCTCCAGAACTATAGGAGACATACGACTTTTCCATCCCCTCCAAAAGTCAGCTTGAGCCTTTTTGTAATATACATCCTACCCATCCTCAGCTCCTGGCATCTTCTGACCAGTGGTTTGTCCTTAATGTATTGTCTTACAGCACTTGGGAGGCAGAGGCAGGCGGATTTCTGAGTTCGAGGCCAGCCTGGTCTACAGAGTGAGTTCCAGGACAGCCAGGGCAATACAGAGAAACCCTGTCTCGAAAAAACAAAACCAACCCCCCCCCCCCCCCAAAAAAAAGAATGTCATGCAAATGTAATTTTATTACTGAGTTGCAAGAGTTCTTTGTATAGTCTATATTTAAGTCCTTGTAACTTATGTGCTACTTTTTATTCTTTAAAATGGGCTTCTTTTTTCAAAATACCAAAAGTTTTCATAGACTCACAAGTGACAGTAGTGTTAGAATCAAAGCATCCTTTGGCCAAGAAAATACAGAATGGTCAAAAATAATCCCTGTTCTTGAAAAACTCAACATGTTAAATACATTTGTAGTTTATTAATCTGTCAGGGGCCAGGTCAATCCATCACTTTCTCAGAACCCCAGATGAAAAGAGACAAAAGATACTAGTTCTGTGTCCTTGCTCAGGAGCAGACTTGGCAAGGTCTGGGCTGGGGCCAGGGCTGGAGAACCCAACCTGTCACCCCTGAGGGCTGTGGTTATCAGTCCCAAGGCCAGTGTGTGCTTAGTCTGTGACTCTCTTGAGAGAGTTCCCTTTGTACAACATCACTTGATGAACTTCCTGCTGATTTTATCCCCCTTATCTTCTGTAAATAGTATGTAAGATTCTGTACTTCTTAATGAACTTGCTAGCACGAGCCACCCGCTCTTGCAGACCTCTTGATCCTAGCTTTCTATTTTCTCATCTCTGATTCTCCCCTCAATACCTCACCATTCGGGACCCTCATTCCTGCAGGTTCTGCTCCTTCATCACAACATAATGTAATGATTTAAAACTATTGTTGTTGCTGTGCCCATGTGTGAGTGGAGTGCTTGAGGAGACCACACTACAGCATCTGATCAGCTAGAGTTGGAGCTCCAGGTGACTGTGAGCTGCCTGATGTGGGCACTGGGAACTGAAATTTGTTCTTCTGAAAGAGCAGTAAGTACTTCTAACTACCAAGTCATCTCTCCAGCCTCAGAACCTAGTATATTTTCCTAATGGTCACACATTGGACTTATGTAGACATATTGGGATTCTTTGGTGGATTCTTCTGTGAAGCTAATAAGTTGCAGAAGAATGATTAAAGCACATATACTTAAAATATCCCTACTCAGTTTCAGAGGGTTGTAGATGCTTAAAATCCACCATGGACCTTTAAGGACAGTAGCAGAGCCCTAAGACTCCCAGCACTGCTTGGCTAGTGTTCAGAATGGTGTAAGACATACGTGGGTTTCAGAAGCCCCCAGTGACCAGCATTTGTGGTCTCTAGTGCCCTTTCTAGCACCACAAACTCTACAACTCTCATCTCACCAGGACCAGGTAAGTCAGGTGCTCCAAGTGAGACATTTGTCAACATGCTGTGAAAGAAAGAAAGAAAGAAAGAAAGAAAGAAAGAAAGAAAGAAAGAAAGAAAGAAA
>JADRCD010232892.1:0-10453 GCA_019843815.1 Montemys delectorum
TTTTTTTTTTTTTTTTTTTTTTTTAATTCCTTTACTGCCCAGCCAGGTCCAAGTCCCTAGAAGCCATGCATGGACACACGGCACCTAGGTCAGGGGTTGTCTCCCAGTTGAAGATGTCATGAAGATCATTGGGAGACGTGACTTCTCTGAAGGAAGCCGTGAGGTTCTTTCAAAGAGAATGATGCTTAGGAGTATAAGGAACATTGTGACCATTTAAGAATATTTCAGCATCATCTTCTAAGTGATATTTCTATGACTTCATGATGTGTACTGTCATTTTAATGAATAGATTATGTTCTGTCTATGAGTAATTGATGGCTGTTCCTTATCTTCTGGTTGATTTTCTGTAATTCAAGTAATTAAAAATTTACCTGTATGCATTTACTTGTTAAAAGTGTTAAATATGTGATTTATTTCCCATAAGCCTTACCTATTTGCCTGATACAGAATAGAGATGGAGACTACCCCCACCATCCCACGCTCTCAAACTTCCTGACTGTCAGACTCTACACTAAGGAACTGCACTAAAAGGGTGTTTATGCTAAAAGTACTGTTTATAGGTGCTAGATACTGAAACATGAATGAACTTTATGCTGAGACCCAGAATCTTCACCCAGCATATATCACTTATATAAAAAGATTTAAAATCAAGAAAATGAAATTTGAAAATTTTACTGGTCCTGATAACATTTAAAAAGAGGTCACTTATCCTGTCCAGAGAAATAGCTTACCAGGGAGCTAGGATATGCTAATTGAGGCGGGAAAAAAAAACTGCATTGAGTACTGTTGAGCACAATGTCAACTTTATAGTCAAGACACAAAGTACATGTCTTAGTTTGAGTTTCCATTGCTGAGAAGTGAGACTATGACCAAGGCAACTCTTATAAGGACAACATTTAATTGGGGCTAGCCTACAGGTTCTGAGGTTCAGTCCATTATCATCATGGCAGGAAGCATGGCAGTGTCTACCCCAAGAGTGCTACATCTTGATCTTCGTGAACGCAGTCAGAAGACTCACTCTCGGGCAGGTAGGAAAGAGGGTTCCTTCTGAAATCGGTAGAACCTGAGCATAGGAGGAGACCTCTAAGTCCCACCCCCACAGTGACGCACTTCCTCCAACAAGGCCACACCTCCTAACAGTGCCTCCCCCATGGGCCAAGCATATTCAAACCACCACAGTACACATAGGTTAATTCCATGGTTGAGGGGTATAGCAGCCGTATTTACAGCCTCGTTGTTGTCGTTGCTATAAGTCCACCCCCTTGTTTTCTACCCTGTAAAGTCTATAATATTTAATTTACCAACCCTGTAGTCTTGGGAGCTGTAGTCATTTACATAGAGAGGCATTTATGTCTTGCCGTAAAGACATTGAAACATTCATTCAAATACAACTTCAAGGGAATTGTTTCCTTAGAAAGTATAGTGGGCATTTGCCCTGTGAGGAAAATCCTTCAGTTTGGCTTAATATTTCTATTAAGATTTTAGTTTTTAAGCCACCTAATGCTGCTGTCTTAAAATAAATTGGAAATGTCCTGTTCTACCATCTTTAACAATCTTTCATGTGTCCTTTAAAGTCCTGTAGCAGTTTCCAGAGCAGGGTGATGTGCCTCTGTTTGCCGGACTACTTTGGGGTCCAGTTAAACTTTCTGTGTGCTTTGACACAGGAACGAAGGCTGCTAGGAGAACACCTGTGTCCCCAGCACTGTGGTCCAGCAGAGGGCAGGAGAAGAGAGCTGGAAACTATTAGAACTGTGCTACCTGCTACCTCCTGAGGCTCTCAGGTGAGAACGGGTCTCTCTTGCCATCCCTGTCTCCACCACTTCTCCGTTATTCTTATTTTCCCCGCCTTTGGAGAATGTCTTGGTTAGGGTTTCCATTGATGTGAACAGACACCATGACCAAGACAACTCATACAAAGGGCATCATTTAATTGGGGCTGGCTTACAGGTTCAGAGGTTCAGTCCATTATCATCATGGCTGGAAGCAAGACAATGTCCAGGCAGGTATGGTGCTAGAGGAGCTGGGAATTCTAAATCTTCATCCAAAGGAAGCCAGGTATAGACGGTCTCTGTCTCATCCGCACTGGGTGGAGCTTCAAAGCCCACGCCCACAGAGACACACTTCCTCCAACAAGACCACACCCACTCCAACAAGACCACACCTCCTAAGAGCGCCACTCCCTGGGCCAAGCATGTTCAAACCACCATAAAGACAATAGAAAGGACCCTAGAGGAGCTATAACTGAGGACCGGGAGGCTGAAGGCTGAAGCTACAGGGAAGGTCACTCATGATCCTGTGTGTCATTCCTGAGCCCCTTCTTCTCCCCTTCTCCCCCCACCCCTCCTCCCCTTTGGCTGAACTACAGGCCAAAAGGGATTGTTGAGTGTAGAGAAGACTCTAAGAGGTTGCTCCGCTGTGGTTGTTGAGATTGGAGAACGGAGCCAGTTGTTACGGAAAGCGATGTCCTCAAAGTAGGAGGACATTTGAGCACAGGGTCCCTCTATCTCTCTGTTTCTCTGTTTGAGTGAGGGATGTCAGACGCAAGGGCTCACTGTGCAAATTTTGCCACCTTGTTAAGGTATCGGTGGTCATCGGAGAGGGTATACACACAGACTCTCAGTTTAACGATTGGGAAAGGGTCCGTTTGCCTGCTCATTTTCTGGAAAGGAAGTTAAGAATTCTGTGAAATCCCTACTAGAGAGTTTAGTTTAAAAGTTCCTGTGATGGAATGATGGAGAGGTGGCTCAGCGGTTAAGAGCACTGACTGCTCTTCCAGAGGTCCTGAGTTCAATTCCCAGCAACCACATGGTGGCTCACAATCATCTGTAATGGGATCTGATGCTCTCTTCTGGTGTGTCTGAAGACAGCTACAAGGTACTCATATATATAATACACACATATATATATATATATGTAATATATATTATATAACATATATAATATATATATTTTAAAGTTCCTGCAATGTGGAAAGCCAATCACAGATTAGGACTGCTTAAGATTGCCGCTGTTCAAAACAAAATAAAATAAAAGTTTCTACAACCCAGAGACACAGAGGAAAGTATGCTTGATGGTGTTCTACTCAGTGGCCAGAACACGGGAGCGTGGTCCCGAGGAAAGTTAGAGAAGTCAGGAAGACCTTGTGCCATTCATCACTGAAGGATGCTGTCATGACTCGCATCTCCTATGACATCGTATGCCTCTCTCATGGGAGCCCCCGTTGGCAAGCTAGATGGCTAAAAAGAGAATGATCACGGCGTAAGTCTCTTGACCCATTCCTTGTAGAAATAAAGGCAAGTCTGGCACATGGAAAAACAAATGACTGGGGATGACTGTGGTAGTTGTTATATGCTTAGCCCAGGGAGCGACTCTATGAGGAGGTGTGGCCCTGTCGGAGTGGGTGTGGCCTTGTCAGAGTGGGTGTGGCCTTGTCGGAGTGGGTGTGTCACTGTGGGCGTGGGCTTTAAGACCTTCCTCCTAGCTGCCTGGAAGCCAGTCTTCTGCTAGCTGCTCCCTCAGCTCCTGCCTGGATGCTGCCATGCTCCCGCCTTGATGATCATGGACTGATCCTCTGAACCTGTGAGCCATCCCCGATGAAATGTTGTCCTTTGTAAGAGTCACCTTGGTCATGGTGTCTATTCACAGCAGTAAACTAAGACAATGACTTCCGTGGTTAAGAGAAAATACAGCTATTCCAGAGAACCTGAGTTCAGTTCCCAGCACTGTATCAGGTGGCTCACAACTGTCTGTAACCTCAGCTACCGGGGATCCAAATCCTTCTTGGGCCTCTGAGAGCACTGCACTCATGTGCATATACCCAAACACAGGCATGCATAAATTAAAAATTAATAAAAAACAAAATAAAACAAAACAAAAAGCTAATAACTATGACGTAAAGTCGCCAAAGTGAGTGAAAGTCTCTTAGTTTACTGATTGGCTATAAATAGATGGAACATTCCCTGGAAGGCTTGTCTACATCCAAAGAAATGAGGAATCTACATGTGTTTACTACAGGATGCTGATTACCCCTTTTCTGTTTTCTAGGGAACAGAAATATCTGAACATGAGTGGCAAAAACTGGATACTGATTTCTACTACTTCACCCCAGGGCCTGGAAGAAGAGATTCTGGGACGGCTTCTGAAAATTCTCTTTGTTTTGTTTGTTGACTTAATGTCCATTATGTATGTGGTCATAACGTCCTAAAAACCAGACTTCCTTTACTCCCGTGTGTAAATTTCAAACTGAATGCCGGCGAATAAAGATCTACATTTTAATCTGATGTGTGGCATGGAGTTGGTGACATTACCCATTTATTCTAGAATCTAGACACTCAATAAATAATTTCCTTAGTCCTTTACCATTTCCCAGATAGGATTCACATAAATTGAAGTGGGATTTCTTTTCTTTTCTTTTCTTTTCTTTCTTTCTTTCTCTTTTTTTTTTTTTTTTTTTTTTTTTTTTGTGCAGCCTTCACACTATTACAAGGAAAACAGCCAGGCATCGTAGTGCACATCCTTAATCATAGCACTTAGGAGGAGGAGACAGAGACAAGTGGATTTCTGTGAGTTCAAAGCTAGCCTAGTCTACATAGTGAGTTCCAGGACACTCAGTGCCACATAGGGAGACCTTGTCTCCTCCACCCTCACCCCTCAAAAAGGATAAAACACTGGTTATTTTCTTTGAAGGTCCTTATTATTCAGACTACAGAGTAAAGCTGGTAGGTAAAATTACAAAGGAAGTTGTGTGTATAAGAATTTATATGGTCCTATTTGGGGGGAGTGTGCATGGGTGCGGGCAGTGAGCACATCCGAGCCTGGGAGCCAGACGCTAACTGGAGGAGGTTTGCTCTGTAGCTCTCCATTTTGTGTTTCTGAAGCAGTGTCTCTCATTGACCCTGGGTGCTCACTGTTTTGCTAGTCTGACCACTCAGGGAGTTGTTATCCAGAGTCCTCTGGTCTTCATTCCCGCATTGCTGGGATCACAGACGTGTCCACCCTGTCCCCCCCCCCACCCCCCACCGCCGGCATCTTCAATTCTCATGTTTGCACAGCAAGCCAGTTACCCGTTGGATCTTCTTCCTGGGTCCTATAAGATGGTTTGAATGAGAAATATGACCCTCTAGGCCTGGGAATTGGGACACTTGGTACCCAGTGGGTGGTACTGGTTGCTGGGGTTTCCTCGGGGTGTGTTCTGAATATGCATAGTCTCTCACAGCCTCGAGTCTGCTCTCTGCTTCATGGTCTTACTTGGAGATCTTAATGATCTTTATTTGATCTCTTAGCTTCTTTCTCCCATCACTTACACCTGCCTGCTGTCCCACCCCACCCCCCATTCATGATGGCCTAAGCTGAGCCAGCCCTTCCCCCTGTACGTTGCCTTGGTTGTGTAGTATGCTCCACTCTGCTCTATTGCTGTACTTATCGTTGTCCTTCCTGTACATTGTACAAAAGTAAGCATTCGTCATTAATTTTTTAAAAGATTTATTTATTATATGTAAGTACCCTGTAGCTGTCTTCAGACACTCCAGAAGAGGGCATCAGATCTCATTACAGATGGTTGTGAGCCACCATGTGGTTGCTGGGATTTGAACTCAGGACCTTCAGAAGAGCAGTCGGTGCTCTTAACCGCTAAGCCATCTCACCAGCCCCATTATTATTATTATTATTATTATTATTATTATTATTATTATTATTTTTAACACGACAAGCTTTAGCTTAACATCCCAGAAGCATCACCTTTCTGTGCAATATAACAACAGACTAGATCCATTTTAAAAAAAAAGAGAGAGAGATAAACCTACATACTCTTACACATACTTATGAATATAGTTTTTCTTAGCACTGTACAATTAAATAAGAAATACTTTCATCAATGTATACATAAGGGCTAGGAATAGAAATTCTTGATGGAAGCTGGGAGGAGGGAGTGGACCCTTTTGATCCTAGCATTCGGGAGGCAGAGGCAGATCTCTGTGAGTTCGAGGCCAGCCTGGTCTACAGAGTGAGTTCTAGGATAACCAGGGCTACAGAGTGGAATGCTGGGTTAAAAAAAACAAAAACAAAAACAAAAAACAAAAACAACAAAACACAACAGAATAGAAGAGAAATGCTTAAGAGAGAGTCCGAGGAAAGCAACGCGCAGAGAAAGGTGAACAGGTGAAAGTCCATGTTAATCAGCTGCTGACTGGTATTTGCCATAGGTTTACAGTCACGCTGGGAAACGTGTGCATGCTGGTCATGTTTAACTGATGACGAAAGTGAGTCTTGGAGGATGTGTTCTAGCTTGAGGCCACAGTGAGGACGCGGCAAGGCAAAGCCTTGATCCACAATATCACATTCCCTCCAACAATAAATAAAAGTACGTTAATAAGATAAGTCTGTGCTTTTGTTTGTTTTATTTTGTTTTGTTTTGTTTTAACCATAATGCTCCACTCTGGTCTGTTGCTGTATTTATCACTGTCCCATTACACTTCATCAAGAAGAAAGATGAAATTTACCCCGACCCTGTGTCCCGCCTGACACTGCATTCTCTTTCCCTGTTTTCTTAACTCTCACATTTTCTAACGGTTGGTATTAAATTATAACCGCTAAATTGCTTTTTAAAAGCTTTCGAAAAAACAAAGATCTGTCCTTTAGACCCGGTGTCGTTGTTGTTTTGGGTGGGGTTTTTGTTGTTGTTAGACACCCATCCTTAATAAAACTGCGATTTCTTCCAAGGGCTGGCTGTCCTCTCGGATTTGGTCCAGTCTTTAGTCCCAGTGTCATAAGAGGCCTAGCGAAGTGTGAAAGGAATTGGACCTTTGAGGCATCGTCCCCCCCCCAACCCCATACCTCTTATCTAACCTTCCTGAGCTGTTTGATGTTTAATCCGGCAAATAAATCGGGTCAAACTGAGCATGAAATGAAAACTAAAAAGGTCTGACTCTTTCTCAAAACCGTAGTTTCAGACTTCCATTTCTTCCTGAATATGGAGACTGCATCTGCGTATAAAAGGCCTCCTGCAGAGAAGGGCTGCTTTGATCCCCTGCATACAAGGGCTCCTACATAAGAGGGCCCTTTCCTGTAAATGTAAGTTTCCTCAACCCATCTATCTGGGGTTCCTCAGAGCCTGCATCAGGTCACCAACAGCTATGTAAAGTTATACCTATGCCCAAGCACTGGCTTCCTATCCCTGGGATCGCCTCCGCCATAGGCTATTTGTTACGGTTTGGTTACCCAGGTCTCTGCTTCCTTCCTGAGAAATCCGTCAGTGTCTATGTCCCAAGTTTGTGGAGCTCTCTGCTCTAGTGAGAGAAGTGATTTGTGCGAGACTCAGTCCCCCCTGGCCACACTACCTTATCCCTAGGTTCAGAGTGACCACCTGAGTCTTAGGTGTAAAGCCCAGCCAGCTGTTTTTTGATGTTCCAGAGGCTAAATTCCAATTCCAAGAGGAAAACTACAAAGTCCACTTGAGCAATCATCCTATGGCAACCTCCCTTCAGCATCCCACCTATGACCTCCCGCCCCCGCCCCCCCAAGCCAGTCAGGCTACAACAGTAGGGTCAAGGCACATATAGATAACCTAAGACATGCTGCAGAAAATAGATAGCCTAGCCATCCTGTGTGTCAGGTGGTTTTGTTTCCATGCTCTGTTCCTGAAAATTACACCAGAAACATAGTTTTTAAAATACTAACTTGCTGACTTGTATGGAATGTCCCCAAGCTTGCTGTAAGTGCAATCAATACCCTGCGCTGCTACATCAGGATTGGCTCCTCAGTGGTCTTTGGGGTCCCTGCAACTTGGGCATAGCAGTATTTTCTTTTATCTCCCAGCTCTGGACCTAGCAAGTAGGTGTTCCCCTGTGCCTTTGGAGAAGAACGGATGCACGAGAAGCATTCCTTCTCAGGAAGTAAGTGGGGCCAAAAGTAAGCTTCGCCACTGGGCGTGGTCACTCTCCTTCGCCTTTCAAACAGTCCCGTTCTTTCTGCTGGCCGTGGGGCTGGACAGCCAGATCAATGTAATGAATAAGGCACACGCTTGCTCTTGTGGACTTCATAGTCTAGAGGGGCAACAGAATGAAGATTCAGCAGAGCAGTGATTGGGGACTGTTAGGAAATGGACTCACAGACTCACTGGTGGCGGCAGGAGCTACACCTAACCCAAGAACCTCTGAAACCCCATGAATCCTGAAACCCCATGAATTCTGAACCTGGACTATAAAAGGATCCTCAGTGGTTCGTGTGTGTGTGTGTGTGTGTGTGTGTGTGTGATGTGCATGCCTGTCTGTCTCTGTGTATGTGTCTGTCTTTCTTTATGTGTGTTTCTGTCTCTCGATGTGTCTGTCTCTCACTCTGTGTGTCTGTCTCTCTGTGTCTGTCTGTCTCTCTCTGTGTCTGTCTCTCTTTGTGTCTCTGTATGTGTGTCTGTCTCTGTATGTGTGTCTGTCTCTGTATGTGTCTCTGAATGTGTGTGTCTGTCTCTATGTGTGTGTCTGTTTGTTTCTCTGTCTCTGTATGTGTGTGTGTGTGTGTCTGTCTATCTGTCTGTCTGTCTACCTCTGTGTGTGTCTGTGTCTCTCTCTCCGTGCATGTCTGTGTGTGCATGCATGTGCATGTGAGTGTGGTGTGTGTGTGTGTGTGTGTGTGTGTGTGTGTGTGTAACAAGTGGATTGAGTGGTTCCTACTGCTGGGCAGAAGTACTCCCTCTAGGCAGGAAGCTTAACCACTCTGAGTCTCATGCTTCTCTCATGTTTGACAAAGAAGGAAGGGAGGGAGAAAGGAAGGAAGGAAAGGGTCAGAGGAAAGAAGGGGAGGGAAAGATGGAGGAAGAAGAGCCATTAATAACATCTGCTTTGTATACATTGTATATACCATGGCTATTAAATGTTGTATATCATGTATAGACCATGGCTATTAAATGCTATGTATCATGTATAAACCATGGATAGTAAATGCTTTATATCATGTACATACCGTGAATACCAGGTGAACAAGGCTGAAACTTATATAAAACTGAGCAATATAATGTGGTAATGATCCATTTAAGGATCATTGATCAATCACTGGGGAGATAGCTCAGTGGTTAAAACACTTGCTATCCAAGTATCAGGACTGGACCTTGGCTCCCTGGAGCCCATATAAATGCCAAGAAGGTGTGGCAGCCCACCTGTAATTTCAGCTTTGGAAAGCGGACAGGAGATCCCAAGAGCAATCTGGCTAGCCAGACTAGCCCTGGCTTTGCTGGAGAGACCCTATCTCAATGAATAGCATACCAACCTCAGGCCTCCACATGCATGATAAAAAACATACATATACATGTGCTCACATATGCGCAGACATGCACAGATACACACACACACAGAGAGAGAGAGAGAGAGAGAGAGAAAGAGAGAGAGAGAGAGAGAGAGAGAGAGAGAACCACAAATGAATAGCCGTGTGAGGTCAGTACCTTCAAGTCCCATCAGCAGCCCCAGGAAAGGACTGTGTCCATGAATTACCCCAGTATCTGTGACATAAATGTATGTGTGCAGTCTGGACTGGGTAACATGCTGTTCTCTGGTGTGGATTTCTATGGCTGTCCGTAGAACTTAGCATCGACCCATGTGATTGTAATCAAGCCTGGATTGAAGTAGACAGTGTTCTTTGACTTGCCACCAAGAAGTCTGAAGTACCATGACTAAGCATCGTTATCATCGGTCCTGTTCATTGCATAATCTCCTGGTACTGATGATCCAAGTGGCCTTGTGTCCTCCCTAGTTCTGTCTCCCTGAAGGAAACTGTCTTGAATTTGAGAAGTGTTCGGAAACATTTTTTTTTCTTTTTTGAGACAGGATCTCACTATATAGCTCTGGATATCCTGGACCTTCCTCTACAGACCAGGCTGGCTTTGAAGTCACAGAAATCCACCTGCCTCTGCCCCCTAAGTGCTAGGATTAAGGGCAGGTGCCACCATGCCTAGCCTGTAGTAGCTTTCTTACTCCCCAGTGCCCGTGTCTACAACTAGCGTGCCCCGTGTTGTGTGTTTTTACATACTTCATGAAATTCAATATGTACAAACCAGTCAACGAGGCATTCCCACTTCATAAGTGAGAAAACAGAGGCCCAAAGGGATTAAGTTAAAGGCCCAAGTTCCCACAGGACCGGTGGTGGTAGTGCAGCCAGAAGATGACAAAATCAAGACCCAGCTACAGGCCACCCGCTCTAGAATCCTGCTCCTGACCGTTTGCCAGGATGCCAGCTGTTGCGGGAAATATCGAGCCGGCCAACCCTCCGCGGGGCCAGACCACACTCCCCAACTCCTGCTAGTTCTTTCTCAGCCATAAGCTCATGTAGTTGGCCATCCCCCATGCCAGTAACTAAATGGAACTGCCAACCTCGCGATTACATATCATAGTACCCAGTAACCCAGTAAAGTCAAGACTCTTAAAGCTTAATTAACCAATCAGATTTATGTATCAGTAAAATCACAATTGAC